>OU015762.1:2366692-2439633 GCA_907173295.1 Fagus sylvatica
AAAAAAAAAAACACTGGCAGCTGCAGTAATTGTTGGGGTATGTTTACATTTAAGGAATTGTGTATTTACTTGGATTTGGGCACGGTACGATAAATCACATGTTTATGTCACTATCATCACGTAAGACCAGTTCAAATGTCTTTGTCCGGTATATTATAAGATGAAATAGCTTGTGCTGTGAATTTCCCCCTAGTAATCTGCAATACGTGCCTCTCTCTGTTTCTGTTCACAGAATATAACAAAAGAAGGGAGGGATGAGAATGTTAAGGATTGTGCTTCTTCCCAAGCTGAAACTGAACCACGTGAGGAAATTCTTTTTAACCCTAACGTCTTCACTGAGTTTAAGTTGTCCGGGAATCAAGAGGCAAGTCTGGACCTTGTAATATTGTTTGTCAAGTTTATTGAATTCTAAATTTGCCAATATTCAGCCAAAAAAGAAAAGAAATCTCTTATATATTTTTGACTCTTTGCCTTCACCAGGAGATAGTAGAAGATGAAGAAAATGTAAGGAAAGTGAGTTCGTATCTTACGAATGTTGTGCTTCCAAAGTTTGTACAAGATCTTTGCACGCTTGAAGTTTCTCCTATGGATGGCCAAACATTAACTGAAGCACTCCATGCTCACGGAATTAATGTTCGCTATATTGGAAAAGTAAGCATTAGTGAATGCTTGAATATTAGCGTAAAACTATGGGAAAGAAACTTTTTTAAAAATCTTTTCCTGAAATGAAATTTATTATCTGTGTGTTAAAGTTGTGATGTTCATAATTTTTCTTTCTTTCTGCACATGATTGTATTGCTTTTGAAATGTCTGGAGTGTTGCTACAGGTGGCTGATGGGACAAAACATTTACCTCATCTGTGGGATCTTTGTTCTAATGAGATTGTTGTTAGGTCTGCAAAGCACATCCTCAAGGTGATAAGCATAATCTAACCAGCTTCTACAGTTTTACTTAATTCCACAGTTTCACCATGATGATTTGCAAGGAGGTGTCACATGTTACTATATCAATTGCAACATGTAACACTTTTTTCCTGCTGTTGGTGTTAGAGATGGCAACTATTTACTTGCCTACATGAGAGTGGTCTGACTTACCTCGCACACATGCATGTGAAAACTCATTTCCTGTTCACATCCAACCTTCCCTTGTCTGCTTAAACTGATTGGTGGATATGTTTTTTCGTGTTTAATTTGATGGAACATGCAGAAGATAAACTAATACCAAAATACACAAACACAAAAAAATAGTGAAACAGCATGAACTAGCAGTGCATCTAATCCTGCCCCCCCCCTCCTTCTCCTTGCTTTAAAAATCCATGTCTATGGGGTCACAGAGAGCTGCCTGTACTTTGTGGTGTTCTTTTGAAGACCTCCAAAATTCTCACTAACACATACAAGTTCATTTTTTTGCCATCTTTTACTCCTTGAGCAGGATGTTTTGAGAGATATAGAGGATCATGATATAGCTGGCGCTATATCACATTTCTTCAACTGCTTTTTTGGAACTTTTCAAGCTGTTGGCACGAAAGTTACTGCTAATAATATGCAGTCCAGAACCCACAGAAAGGTATGTGTCACTTAGATTTACAGTTTTAGGATTTCTTATAGTTACTTTGGCTTATACTGCTTTTCAGCTTTGAGCTTTTTGTGAGCTAACTGTTGAGGCCATAAGTTCCCTTAGTTTGTGGTCTGTCATTGTAATTGTACAACAATTAAGGCAATTAAGTTGAATCTTTTTCTTCAGAAGAAAGTATAAGTTTGTCTTAAAATATTAAATGACGTTTATATTCTAAAATCTTTACTAAATCCACTGTCAGTAATTTTTCTGAAATGGAAATGGTAACATTACAATTTTCTCTTTTGATGGAGAAATCTTGACCTGAGGCTGTAATTTATCTTTGTTTATTTATAGGACCAAGGAGGTCATCAATCTTCAGGAAAGCCTTCTAGGGGGCAAGGAAGGTGGAAAGGCGGGGCATCTGCAAGGAAGAATCAATCCTCATTTATGAATGTTAGCTCAGAAACTCTGTGGTCAGACATACAAGAGTTTGCTAAACTCAAATATCAGGTATTAGTTATTCATAAGACTCTACAAGGACACTGGACATTTCTAGGAGGTCGAAGGAGTAATTTATTGCAGAAAGTATATGGAATTTTTTTTTTTACCCTGCTAAGTTAAAAAACTTGTGCATTCTGGAGATCGAATTTCATGATGTTTTTTCAATAGTACATCTGTGGTCAAGGGGCCATATTCTGTAATGGGATGACATTTTAGACTGGTCCTTTTCCTTTCGTTGCTGTAGAAAATAAGATGGAGTGATATGTATCATATGGGATCCTTAAGCACATTCTTTCTTCCTTCCATGATTTATTC
This sequence comes from Fagus sylvatica, assembly GCA_907173295.1. Taxonomy (NCBI): domain Eukaryota; kingdom Viridiplantae; phylum Streptophyta; class Magnoliopsida; order Fagales; family Fagaceae; genus Fagus; species Fagus sylvatica. The sequence goes on from OU015762.1 coordinate 2,369,066, forward strand.
CTAATGTGTATTGGTATATGTTTGAAATATATTTTCTCATTGTTGTAGATTGAGTTGCCGGAGGATGCAAGGTCACGTGTAAAGAAAGTTTCTGTAATACGTAATCTTTGCCAGAAGGTAATTATAAGTTAATGTGTTCTCAAATTGATTCCAGTTTGCATTTCATAATGCCACCATAAATTACTCTTTTGTGTTGTATACATTGTTTCACTTATGCTTCTTGTGCTGTTGCAACGATACTTCTCAAACTCTGTCAACCTTACTTGGATTTAGTGCTGTGAAAATTAGGGGTGTTGTCCTTTTGCAATATGATTTTCCATTCTTATGCTACTATTGCTTCATATTAAAATGTTAATCTTTAGCACATGCTCTAAAGGATGCACAATAGCTCTAAGTTTGATTGCATCTTTAATGGTTAATAAAAAGTATATAATGCCTTACATTTATGCATTTTCCTTCTTTTACTTGGTGCATTCTCATGCCATATCTGCTTTGTCTAGATATTACCTATTCTACATGTCAGGAGTTTGGGTCTTTCCCCGTCGGACTTGTCATAAGCAAACACTATATATCATAGGGTTAAATTACTGTGCTCAGAGTCCCAGAATATACCATTTCAGCCACAATATGTATAGTCATAACAAAAGAATTATATAATATACATATATATATATATATATATTTTTGATCTTGTGGGAACTTCCCCAAGACAGGGCCCTTTGGACCCACCCTTGGAGAGTAAACCCCCGGTTGCATCGCTACCGACCACATGGTAGTTTCCCTACATGCAAAGGGTAAGTTAAAGTGCATCACCTAGGGTTCGAACCAGGGACACCCAGCTAGGCTTGTAAGCCTTGTGCCCCCTGGCCCAACCTTGGGCTAACACTCAGGTGGTTATCAACAAAAAAAATGTGTAGTCATAACAAAAGAATTGGCTGTAAATATTTTATTTCCCATTTTACTTGTGTGAACAATGATGGTCATTGGCACAGTTCCTCAACTGTGATTACTCAGCTTCAAAATTCAATTTAGCTGCCCAAGTTTTAGATGGTCTTCTTATACAGAACTGTTGTCCAAAACTTTGAAGCTGAACTTCTTTTCTAATATGTTTTTTCTTGGTATACCCTACCTATTTTAATAAGTACTGGTGGAATAAGTTAGTTCTCAGAACTTTAGTACAGCCACCTAAATTCCTAATATGCTGGGTCATGGGTTTGCTTAATTTTGTTTAGTTTATATATGTGAGTATCCTGTTTTGCAACCATGTTCAATTCTAGTTAGCTCAAGCTCTAGAATTTATCTGCCTTCATGCGACTAATTATGTCTCTCATGCTAGTATTTGCATTGCTAAGTTTGAGCTTCAGAATGGCCTACAACTTGCTTGAGAATGGTTTTCTTTACAGGTAGGTATAAGTGTTGCAGCTCGCAAATATGATCTTAATTCTGCAGCACCTTTCCAAACATCCGATATCTTGAATCTCCAACCTGTAGTGAAACATTCAGTTCCCTTATGTTCAGAAGCCAAGGATCTTGTGGAAACGGGTAAAATCCAATTGGCTGAGGTATGAGTTGTACTTTGCTGTCTTATTTAAATCCTTACATGAATATGTATTTCTAGTCAACAGAAGGCCCAAATAATCATATAAAAAAAGAAAAAGAAAAAAGCTTCAATGCCAAACATTATTTGGGATCATGAAGTTGGTGGCAATTATGATATTCATCTCGGGTATTATAATGCTTGGGGAACTTGATTTAAGATTGAATCAACATGAGGTTTAAGCAATTACTTACTATGAAAAAAACATGTACTGTTATATTGGAGTTATTTGAATCTTTAGAAGAGTTTTTGTTTATTTATTGGTAAGTTACACACGCACCCAATGGGTCTTGAACCCACGACCTCACCCTCTACCTTATAAAGGGTAGGAGGTGCGAATTGAGCTAGAACTCATTGGCGAATCTTTTGAAGAGTTTTTCCGGTGCATCTGTTAAGATGGAACCATACACTTGGTAGAGCCAGTCTAGATAGGTTGTATGGAAATTTACACATGATTACTTTTTGCAGAAGGTTGAAATTTCTGATGAGTGATTGTCTTCACAACTTTATATTTGATATTCTTGCATGGTATGTACCTTAGTAAAAATGAATTTTTCTGTGTTCCAGGGAATGCTTAGTGAAGCCTATACATTATTTTCTGAGGCATTTTCAATACTTCAGCAGGTATGTTATTCCACGATTTGCCCTCTTGGAATTCCTTTGGTATGGTTTATCATTTTTTTTAATTGCGTTGCAGGTTACTGGTCCAATGCATCGGGAGGTTGCTAATTGCTGTCGGTAGACATCTCTACCATAACGATTCTGCATATTTGTTGCAATAAATTGTTTGTTGATCTTATTAGTGAAATAAAAATTTATGCATCTACTTTGATTTGATCATAGATGGCAGGCACTAATGTTCCTCTGCAAGTCATGATAGATTATAGAATTATGCATCTTTAAATTAGCTATTATTTGGTTATAAGATTGAATTTCAAATCAGTGATCTGCACTTACAAGAGTGAAGCAGATCAACTTGAAAATTTGTTTATGATGCACTTGAGCTCTGAACAAACATGACTGGAGTTCCGTTTCTTTAAATTTTCAGGTATCTTGCCATGGTTTTGTATCATGCAGGAGACATGGCTGGTGCGATAATGCAACAGCACAAGGAACTGATAATAAATGAACGGTGCCTGGGTTTGGATCACCCTGACACTGCTCACAGGCATGCCTTTCTATTCTTTGCTTTTATTTTAATGCACTGAGTTGTTTGGATAGTATCTTTCAATTTGTAGTGTTTGATGGTATAAGCCCATTTGGCATAGTTATTTACTTATCAAAAAAATAAACCATTGGACAGTTATTTCAATTACCACAAGTCATATTTCAAATATTACCCAATGAGCTCATTCTCAAATGACTCCTTCCGTTGTAAGTGCAAGGTGGAGGGTAAAGTCATGAGTTCAAGACACACTGGGTGTGAAACTTACCAATAGAAAGAAAAAATTCAGATATTAATACCAATATTAGACCAATGAGTTTAGCTCAAATGGCACTTTCTAGTTCCATAATAATGGGAGGGGAAGGTCGTGGGTTCAAGACCCACTTGGTGTGTATGTAATTTAGCAATAAAAAATAGGAGCTCTCATAACATGAAATAAAAAGTGGATGCAGTTCCACAATGAGTTAGAAAATCATGTGTAACATGAAAGCAATTCGTTTCAACTTTCAAGTGCTGTGTAAAACAAGAGAAATTTCGTTTTCTTTTGGGTTTCCAAGCACACCTCTCCCTCTTACACACACACTGACACTCACACATAGATCTAATTCTTGGTTCACTTCATCTGCAACCATGCTACTGCAGTTATGGAAATATGGCTCTTTTCTACCATGGGCTTAACCAAACAGAACTTGCATTACGGCACATGTCCCGGGCATTGCTCTTGCTGAGTTTGTCATCAGGCCCAGATCACCCTGATGTCGCAGCAACTTTTATAAATGTTGCAATGATGTACCAAGACATTGGAAAGATGAACACAGCTCTTCGTTATCTGCAAGAAGCTTTGAAAAAAAATGAAAGGCTTCTAGGTGAGGAACATATCCAAACTGCTGTATGCTATCATGCTCTTGCCATTGCATTCAATTGTATGGGTGCCTTCAAGCTTTCTCACCAGGTATGTACCTTAGTAAAAATTAATTTTTCTGTGTTATCATTGACCTACATTAAATTATAATTACTAATTATTGCTTTTGGCATGGCAGCATGAGAAGAAAACCTATGATATACTTGTCAAACAACTTGGTGAGGAGGATTCAAGGACACGTGACTCCCAAAACTGGATGAAAACGTTTAAGATGCGTGAACTACAGGTAAATTCATGGTGTCCTAGAGTGGTTGTGAACTTTGATAGATTTTCTTGGACAGTAGTTATGTATTCTTAAAGAGATGTTTTGTTTTCCCTTTACCAATATGTATTGGTTTCTGAATTTCGTGAACCTTGTTTGATAGATGAATGCACAAAAGCAAAAAGGCCAAGCCTTGAATGCAGCTTCTGCTCAAAAAGCCATTGATATCTTGAAGGTACTTTTGGATTCTTCTTTCGCTTATTTGTTTGTCATGGACATTTTCATCTTTATCCAAGATGAAAGGGAAGGCATCAGATCTCACAACAGGTTGCAGGTTCTGCTTGATAGAGATAAATGCTTCCCTGTACTCATGCCTTAGTCATTTTTCGCATGGCCTGTCTCTCATTCTCTGTATGGTTGTACAATGCCTACATTTCTGGCTATCAAGCAGATGGTTGTTTATTGCTTGGAGCTGTCTTAAATTCCCCTAAAAGATAAATGGTACACCAGTTTGTTGTCTGTCTGGTGTAAATCTCTAATGTAATTAGGATTTTTGGTGAGTACTTAATTAGGATTTCTCATTTGATATTTGATGTTCCATGACAGGCCCATCCTGACTTAATACATGCATTCCAAGCTGCTGCTGCAGCTGGAGGGTCTGGGAGTTCGGGAACTTCTGTCAACAAATCTCTTAATGCTGCTGTGATTGGTGAGAATCTTCCCCGAGGGAGGGGAGTCGATGAAAGAGCTGCTCGTGCAGCAGCTGAAGTTAGAAAGAAAGCTGCAGCAAGGGGCCTCTTGATACGTCCACATGGCGTTCCAGTACAAGCTTTGCCACCACTTACTCAACTTCTCAACATTATCAATTCAGGTATGACCCCTGATGCGGCAGAGGGTGGGGAAACTGATGGAGTGAAGACGGAAGCCAATGGCCATCCTTCAGATGGCCCAGTGGATTCCAAAGACGATCAATTGACATCAGGGCAAGAAGATCAAGCTCCTGTTGGATTGGGTACAGGCTTAGCATCATTGGATGCCAAGAAACAAAAAGCAAAAGCCAAGGTTGCTGCTTGATTGGTAAGGAAACCCTAGACTTGTTTGAGATTGGGAATGATTTCCAATGTGACATCAGAGCCTTTTTTTCTCTGTTTGAGTGATGAACTACCACATTTATCCACGGCTCTCAGATGCTATAAAAGGGTATTGAGATGTGCCCATTGACCCATAGGTATTCCTTTTTGTTTTAAACAATAATCAGGCTCATAGACTCCGGCCGGAGAGCATGCCAGCAATTTGTCATGCAAATAGATTGATATATTCTTCCATAGGTATTGACTGATGAATGAACTTGTCAGTTTTCTTTTCTTTTTACTTTTTTAAATTAAAAATTTTGGGCCAATTTCTGGTATCATGTGAAAGCAATTTCAATGTTTAATATGTAAAACAGTGTTAATTGCCCTCTAAAATGAGGTGAGCTTATTTCCTTTTCTTGTGTAAAACATCATGCTTCTCAAAATAGAATTATCTTTTTACAAATGACTTTGAAGGGTTTGCTTTTAAAATGGTGTGATTTCAAAGAAAATCCTCCATACCATGGAAAATTATTAGATACTCTCCTCTCCACTATAGCACGCATTTACATCCTTAGCAAAAGTCACATTCATAGCAATGGTAGCAAACTAAGAGTAAACCACTTCAGCATAAGTGATGAGGAATAAGGCATTGATCCCAAGTAGTTCCATCCCCAACACAGGCTTGCACAATCCAATAAGGAGGTTTATGAGAATTGCTTCTTTTTAAAAATGTAAAGTTTTGAGAGATATGGGTTTATGAAGGGAGATAACGGGTTTAGTTATCAAAAAGAAAAAATTTCATTAATAATTAAAAATCTTGTTGATCCACTATAAGGAATTATTACAATCAGTAGTGACTTGGAGGAACCCTGTTGGGAACAACCCTTGTAAATCTCTAACGTAATTAGGATTTTTGGTGAATACTTAATTAGCATTTCTCAGTTGATATTTGACGTTGCATGGTTCTCAGTAACTCTGTTGGGAACACCCAATGTTTGGACAAAAAAAAGAAAATCCTAGAGATGCCGTGAGGAAGGAAGCTAAAGCCCTATTACTGTTGTTCTTAGAAGCTGAAAATCCAAGGTTAATTAATATGATCAACCCCATGCAAGATGGAGATATCAATTCAAACACATATGTACTAGCTAATTAATATCAAACAAATGATTTTTAGTTTATTTGTCTAACTTGTGCATTTCCTATATATGTACTAGCTAATTAATATCAAACACATGATTTTTCCTACTGCTTTTGGATTTTTCTTGTGTATGGAGATATCAATTCAACCCCCCATTTGTTATCCTGTTAGACACTTAGGTCAATATGTTTTCATCTTGGTGGCTTGTCCCTATCTTCTTCCTTTTTTTTTCTTTTTTTCATTTTTTTTTTTTTTAACATTTGTAAAAAAAAAATTCTTATGATAGTGGGTGGAAACACACCATGGACAAGAGGTCTTGGACTATACTATCGTGGTCTAGGTCTTCTCAAATAATGCAAGGTTCATAATACCAGTGATATGGACTAGTGTTTACTATGAAATACTTTTCAAAGAAGCACTAAATAGGAGTCGGTAAAGCACCGTTGATGGCGAGTCTTTTGCGTTTATTTGAGTCTTGGTTTTCTCAAATAATTCAAATTTCATAATATCAATGGAACGAACTAATCAGCATTAATTACAAAACATTTTCCAGGAACGTACTACAGACGAACTAGGAAAATACCGTTGACGTCGAAGTCTTTGACCTCTTCTTGAGTTGAGGTCATATATGTCAAATAATGCAAAACTCATAAATACAAATGTTATTGGCTAGTCATTGCTATGAAACTCATTTTAGGATGGATCTTGTGATGCCCCAAATTCTGATAAGTGTGTCTGTTTGCTGAGTCTCACATCGAGCATTTATTGGGTCGAACTGGGTTTTATTAACAATTGCAAGGAGCCTCAATTATAACTTGACTAGTCCTTTTGGGATATAAGCGCAGACGTGGCTAGTGCTTTCCTTGGAACGTTACAGATCTAGTCACTTAGATTGACTGCGGAAAGTTGATGATACCAGTGGTATATATGGACTTCTTCGATATTTGTTGAATGAAGACTATATTACAAACAAACAAACAAAAGGGAAACTAAGAGATAGAAAGGAAAATAGAGTCCTTCAAATACTTTAATCATCTCACCAACTCATTTGATATTTTCCTTGAGATGGATTAGATTGTGGAAAAAATATATTAGAGATGAAAAATTGTCCAAAAGTTGCTTTCATAATGATGTACATAGTATTGATGATTGGTAAAAGGTTATTAATGAGTAGGACCTAGCTAATTGGAAAATTAAAGCTGATAAAAAAAATAAAAAGAGGAACAAGTCAATGGTGAAATATGGACTTCTTTGATATTTGTTGAATGAAGACTATATTACAAATAAACAAACAAAAGGGAAACTAAGAGATAGAGAGGAAAATAGAGTCCTTCAAATACTTTAATCATCTCACCAACTCATTTGGTATTTTCCTTGAGATGGATTAGATTGTGGAAAAAATATATTAGAGATGAAAAATTGTCCGAAAGTTGCTTCATAATGATGTACATAGTATTGATGATTGGTAAAAGGTTATTAATGAGTAGGACCTAGCTAATTGGAAAATTAAAGCTGATAAAAAATAAATAAATAAAAAGAGGAACAAGTCAATGTTGAAATATGGACTTCTTCGATATTTGTTGAATGAAGACTATATTACAAACAAACAAACAAAAGGGAAACTAAGAGATAGAGAGGAAAATAGAGTCCTTCAAATACTTTAATCATCTCACCAACTCATTTGATATTTTCCTTGAGATGGATTAGATTGTGGAAAAAATATATTAGAGATGAAAAATTGTCCGAAAGTTGCTTTCATAATGATGTACATAGTATTGATGATTGGTAAAAGGTTATTAATGAGTAGGACCTAGCTAATTGGAAAATTAAAGCTGATAAAAAAAATAAAAAATAAAAAGAGGAACAAGTCAATGGTGAAATATGGACTTCTTCGATATTTGTTGAATGAAGACTATATTACAAATAAACAAACAAAAGGGAAACTAAGAGATAGAGAGGAAAATAGAGTCCTTCAAATACTTTAATCATCTCACCAACTCATTTGGTATTTTCCTTGAGATGGATTAGATTGTGGAAAAAATATATTAGAGATGAAAAATTGTCCGAAAGTTGCTTCATAATGATGTACATAGTATTGATGATTGGTAAAAGGTTATTAATGAGTAGGACCTAGCTAATTGGAAAATTAAAGCTGATAAAAAATAAATAAATAAAAAGAGGAACAAGTCAATGGTGAAATATGGACTTCTTCGATATTTGTTGAATGAAGACTATATTACAAACAAACAAACAAAAGGGAAACTAAGAGATAGAGAGGAAAATAGAGTCCTTCAAATACTTTAATCATCTCACCAACTCATTTGATATTTTCCTTGAGATGGATTAGATTGTGGAAAAAATATATTAGAGATGAAAAATTGTCCGAAAGTTGCTTTCATAATGATGTACATAGTATTGATGATTGGTAAAAGGTTATCAATGAGTAGGACCTAGCTAATTGGAAAATTAAAGCTGATAAAAAAAAATAAAAAATAAAAAGAGGTATACGTCAATGCTAAAAATTGGAATAGCTTTAAGGCGGCACGTGCTTTGCATTAGAGCAATTGTAATTTGTAATGCTATGTTGTGGACGGTTTGATAACAGTATATATCATCACTTGAGTTGTGACACATACGATTATCAAACATTCCACTTTGTCACCAAATGTACGTATTTTTATTGTTTTATTATTATTGTTTTTGATTTAGTGCATGCTAATCGATCTGGTGATGAATAATTATTTTATGGATCCCATAATTTAACGTTTTATCATGAATTTAATTAGTGTGACCTATTATTCATATAAGAGAAGTATGTATTTATTGTGTTCCGAAAATACTGAATAATTACTCGTATTTCGATGATGTCTGATTGCAAATCACAAAAAGTGTTTTTTCTAACTTGAGATCTTTAAAAACCTTCAGGTCTTTTTATTTCTGATTTGAGATCATATATAAAAACCAAGTCTTTATTTCTGATTTGAGATCAGAAAACCAGGTCTTTAATTATTTTTTAGTTGAGATCATAAAAACCACGTCTTTATTTTTTATCTGAGATCATAAAAACCAGGTCTTTATTTATCATCTGAGATCTTAAAAATTAGGTCTTTTTATCTCGGTACTACTGCACACTGCATAAAAAATCTCCTAATGGATTCCTTTTCAAATGTTTTTTTTTTGGTTAAAAGAAGAAAGAAGAATGAAGAAATGTCTAGTATTTCTGGCTATCAAGCAAATGGTTGTTTATTGCTTGGACCTGTCTTAACTTCCCCAAAAGATAAATGGTACACCAGTTTGCTGTCTGTCTGGTGTAAATCTCTAACGTAATTAGGATTTTAATTTGGTGAATACTTAATCAAGATTTCTCATTTGATATTTGACGTTGCATGGTTCTCACTAACTCATTTGTCATTTTCCTTGAAATGTATTAAATTGTGGAAAAACAAAAATTAGAGATGACCAGGGCTCCCAAGCAATTCTTCCACCGACAACACAAGCTTGCACAAGCCAAAAGGGAGGATTTTGATAATTGGTTCTTCATTAAAAAAAAATGTAAAGTTTGGAGAGATATGGGGGTAATTATGAAGGGAGATAACGGGATGTGGTTATGTCACAGGGAGTGGGAATCAGGATTTGAGTCAATAAGGTTCTCTAACTTTAGCATAAAGTTATTATCACTTTGAAAAAGTTCATTAATAATTAAAAATCTTGTTATTCATTATTAGCACTTATCACCTTCGGTAGTCATGACTTGTAGGAAACTCTGTTGGGAACACCCAATGTTTGGACAAAAAAAGAAAATCCTAGAGATGCCCTTGAGGGAGGAAGCTAAAGCCCTATTAGTGTTGTTCTTAGAAGCTGAAAATCCAAGGTTATTCCATGTCATTTTTGAGGGAGATGCGCTTAATTAATGTGATCAACCCCATGCAAGATGGTCTCGTACAGTCTAACTTGTGCATTTCCTATATTTGTACTAGCTAATATCAAACACATGATTTTTTTTCCTTGTGCTTTTGGATTTCTCTTTTGTGCATGGAGATGTCGATTCAACCCCCCCAATTTGTTATCCTGTTAAGCAGTAAGCACTTTGACCAACATGTTTTCATCTTGGTGGCCTATCCTTATCTCAATGCCCAAAAAAAATATGAAAGTATTTATTGATCAAAAGAAAAGGAATTTTCTTCTTCCACTTTTTTTTTTTTTTTAACATTTGTAAGATAAGAATTCTTATGGTATTGTAGGTGAAAAGAGACACAATGGACACGTAGTCTTGTACTGTCGTGGTCTAAGTCTTCTCAAATAATGCAAGGCTCCTAATATCAGTGATATGGACTAGTTTTTACTATGAAATACTTTTCAAAAAAGCACTAAATAGGAGTCGGTAAAGCACAGTCTTTGGCTTTTTGTTGAGTCTAGTTTTTCTAGAATAATTCAAATCTCATAATATCAATGAAACGGACTAATCAACATTACAAAACATTTTCCAAAAACGTACTACATACGAACTAATTAAGAAAATACCATTGACATCGAAGTCTTTGGTCTCTTCTTGAGTTGAGGTCATCTCAAATAATGCAAAGATCATAAATACATATGTTATTTGCTAGTCATTGCTATGAAACTCTTTTTAGGATGGAACTAGTCACTAAGATCGAGAGGAAAATAGAATTACCTAATAATTTTCTAATAGTCTAAGTCTTGTACTGTCGTGGTCTAAGACTTCTTCGATAATCCAAATATCATTGTAGCAATGGTGGATGTACCAATTTTTCTTGTTGAATGAAGACTATATTACAAACAAACAAAAGGGCAACTAAGAGATAGAGAGGAAAATAGAGTCCTTCAAATACTTTAATCATCTCACCAACTCATTTGATATTTTCCTTGAGATGGATTAGATTGTGGAAAAAATATTAGAGATGAAAAATTGTCCGAAAGTTGCTTTCTTAATGATGTACATAGTATTGATGATTGGTAAAAGATTATCAATGAGTAAGACCTAATTGGAAAATTAAAGCTGACAGAAAATAAAAATAAAATAAAAAAAACAGGAATAAGTCTACAGTGAAAGTTGGAATAGCTTTAAGGCACGCGCTTTGCATTAGAGCAATTGTAATTTGTAATGCTGCTTTGTGGAATGTTTGATAACAGTATATATCATCACTCAAGTTGTGAATTGTGATACATACGGTTATCAAACATTCCACTTTGTCACCAAATCTACGTATCTTTATTGTTTTATTATTATTGTTTTTGATTTAGTGTATGCTAATTGATCTGGTAATGAATAATTATTTTATGGATCGCATAATTTGAATAATTGATATTTAATTAATAATTATGATACATATTTAATAAATGAGTCTAAAACAGTTTTTTACGTCCCTTTGGTGTGAGCCAGGCCCTTAGCTCCCTTTTCTTTTCTCAATTGATGTATTTTATTCAACAAAAAGAAAAGGAATTATCTTCTTTCAACTGTTTTTAACACTCATACTGGTAGTTGCAAAGATACCATTGATGCGAAGTCTTCAACCATTGTAGTATAGATCTTGTCAAATAATACAAGGTTCTTAACTCCAATGATATGGACTAGTAATCACTAACAATGACTTTTCCAAAGATAGCACTGTATACGAATTTGGTAAGGACTAGTTGTCTCTGTGAAAGACTTTTCAAAGAAAGCACTAGATATGACAATGAGTTGGGAAAGCACCATGCATTAAGGCCAACTCTTCGGCCTCCATAAGTTTAGGTCTTCTCAATTAATGCAAACCTAATGTGATGGATATAACGTTTTTGTTTGTTGAATGAAGCCTATTTTACAAACAAACAAAAGGAAAGTTAAGAGATGGAGAGGAAAATAAACATGAATAATTAGAGTACTTAAAATAGGCCCACTGAGCAATTGGCCCAATGGTGCAGCCCTCTCTCCAAAGTCCCCTACCCCTAATGGGTGTGGGTTCAAACTCCATTCTATACAAGTGTGTGTTAGATAAGGATTATCACTTGATAGATAAAAAAAAAAAAATGCTTAAAATGGTGACATTATTTTATGATGGACTTATCTGATATTTTCCTTGAACTTGAAATGGATTAGATTGGGGTAAATAAATAAAAAATAATAATAAAAAAAAATTAGAGATGAAAATTGTCCAATAGTTTGCTTTATTTATGATGTACGTAGTATTGATGATTGGTGCAAGATAATTAATGAGTAGGACCTATAATTTGAAAATTAAAGCCGCTAGAAAATAAAAAATAATGGTGAAAGTTGGAATATCCGAATATGAATTGGGAAAGCACAATTGACACGAAGTTTTTGGTCTTTTGTTGAGTCTAGATCTTCTCAAATAATGCAAAGTTGATAATATCAATGGTATGGGCTAATCATCACTACAAAATATTTTCCAAGAACGTACTAGATACGAATTAAGAAAGCACCGTTGACTTGACGCCAAGTCTTGGATCTTATGTTAATGTAAAACTCATAATATCAATGGCATTACTAGTCATCTTTCTGAATGAATATTGAGGATAGAACTAGTGACCTAGTGACTAAGAAAGTGCTATATACAAATTTGGGAAAGTAACATTGACGCCAAAGTCTTTGGCCTCATCTTGAGTAGGACCAAGTTGCAAAGTTAAAGCTGAGACAAAGTGAATAGATTGGCACAGCTTTGAGCCGGACCAAAATGCCCTCCCCACTACACATTATGTCTCTTTCCCTTCCCTAGTCTCTCTTTTCCCTTTATTCCTTGGAGTTGTCTTAACTTCCCCAATGGTACACCAGTTTGCTGTTTGTCTGGTGTAAATCTCTAACGTAATTAGGATTTTAATTTTTTTTTTTTTTACAAGTAAATTATACTGAAACATAGCACCAAGCTAGGAAATACAACACAAACAAAGCCCAGAAAAGCAACAAGGGCAGCAAAAAGTACAAGAAAATATAACATATAAAATAACATAAAGATCTAAATCAAGGAAACTGTGGACATCTAGAAGAACAGTAAGAGCATTAGCAGCCAGTGTAGTCTAGATCAGCAAATAGCAAGCGGGCAAACCAAAAAAACAATCTTCAACCGAACGGATGGTTGGGTGCTCGAATCGTTTAAACGATGGCATCAGAGCACAAGCACATGCGATCCGAGCACAGCGGCACACAACAATTAGGTGCTTTAAGAGATCTGACCTCAAACAAGGAGGAGAAATCATGAAAGACTCAGATCTGAATCTCTCAAGGGAAAGAGCTCGAGTTGGATGAAACCCCCACACCACTTGCCAACGGGACGAAACCGGCCACATCAGGAACCCACAGTCTTCAAAGAGGCGCAAGTCACCAAGAGATCCGGCTAACTCCACATAGGGAGGGGAAAAAGCCTCAAAGGGCGGAAAAGAACCCATAAAGGGCGGTGAAACAAAAAGAAAGAAAGAGGGAAGAGAAAAGAAAGTGGTGGTGGGTGGTGGGCTCGGCGGTGGGTGGGGGGGGGGGGTCAAGAGGAGAGGGGGGGCCGGACCGGTGGGCAAGGGAGGGAAGAGGGGGGGCCGACGGTGGGCAAGGGGAGGGAAGAGGAAGGGGGGTGGCGGCTGGGCAAGGGGGTTAGGGTTTCAGATGAGTTTGAGAGAGTTTATGAGAGAGAAAATTTTAATTGCTCGTTGCTTAAGCACTTCTTTTTTTAGGATTTTAATTTGGTGAATAGTTAGCTAGGATTTCTCATTTGATATTTGATGTTGCATGGTTTCTCACGAACTCATTTGCCATTTTCCTTGAAATGTATTCAATTGTGGAAAAACAAAAATTAGAGATGACCAGAGCTCCCAAGCAGTTCCATCGCCAACACAGGCTTGCACAAGCCCTATTAGTGTTGTTCTTAATTAGAAGCTGAAAATCCAAGGTTATTCCATGTCATTTTTGAGGGAGATGCGCTTAATTAATGTGATCAACCCCATGCAAGATGGTCTCGTACAAGTCTAACTTGTGCACTTCCTATATTTGTAACTAGCTATTTCCTATATTTGTACAAACAAACATGATTTTTTTCTTTTTGTGCTTTTCTTTTTTGGATTTCTCTTTTGTGCATGGAGATGTCGATTCAACCCCCCCAATTTGTTATCCTGTTAAGCAGTAAGCACTTTTTTTGACCAACATGTTTTCATCTTGGTGGCCTATCCTTATCTCAATGCCCAAAAAAAATATGAAAGTATTTATTGATCAAAAGAAAAGGAATTTTCTACTTCCACTTTTTTTTTTTTGGTTAACATTTGTAAGATAAGAATTCTTATGGTATTGTAGGTGAAATTAGACACCATGGACACGAAGTCTTTACTGTCTAAGTCTGGTCTCAAAAATAATGCAAGGCTCCTAATACCAGTGATATGGACTAGTTTTTTCTATGAAATACTTTTCAAAAAAGCACTAAATAGGAGTCGGTAAAGCACATTAATGTGAGTCTTTAGCTTTTTTTGTTGAGTAACTTTTTTTTTCCAAAAAAAACAAATCTATAATATCAATGGAAAATTTCTAAAAAAACATAAATTTCCAAAAACGTACTACATTGAACTAATTTTGAAATATCATTGACATTGAAGTCTTTGGCCTCTTCTTGAGTTGAGGTCATCTCAAATAATGCAAAGATCATAAATACACATGTTAATTCAAAATGACTCATTTACCCTTGAACCAATACATTACTTGTAGTCCTCATATTTCACACTAGTGGCATCTCTCAAATGCTTGCTCCCATTGACAATTGGGTCTAGGACTAGTTGTTGGGGTAGGAAGATACCTGGAAGAAGAGGGGTCGCCCATTAACAAAGAGTGGCAGCTTTATTGAAAAGAAAGAAAGAAAATAGTATGTACAAGACACTTTATAGCTGTATACACTGAAACTTCATAGCTCTCCTTTATAGCTGTATACACTGACACTTCATAGCTGTCCTTTATAGCTGGCTTCCAGGAAGTTTACTCGTTTTGACCACTTTTTCACGATGTGTAAATCAATTGCATATTATCACCAGCAATAAATCTCTTATTGTTGTTCCTATTTTCTCCAAGTTTTCAACACTCTCTGGTACATTGTTTTACAAGCTAGTAAATTTCATTTTCTCCGCCTCATATCAAACATGTCAACCTCCTTGATCGTCGCATCACTAAGTAGAAAAATTCAAGATAAAAGAAATCAAAAGGTTCTCACAAAGACACGTAGACAAAAACTTAAAACCAAACTGTCCAAATCCATTTGAAAAAAATTTTAAATCCTTTTGGGGCTTTTTTTTTCCTTCTACCAAAAACAAAAAAGTAAAAAGGGCCAGCCAAAAAAACCAAATTTGTTTCCCAAACTCTCAAAATTTAAAAAAACCTGGTTGGGGGCCCCAAAAAAGGCCCTTGGTTTTTTGGGTTTTTTTTTTGTTTTTTTTTATAATCCAATTAAATTCAATTAAGGTTTTAAAACAGGTAGGCCAAAAAAATTTAATTATTCAAGTTAACAAATTTTTTAAAATTTTTTGTCCCCCCCTATTTTTTTGTGGAAAAAAATTATGTTTTGAAATGTTAATTCCCCCTTTAATTTTCAATTAGTGGGGGGTTTTTGGAAATTTAAATGGGTGAAGTTTTCCTACGTTATAGGCCCCTCCAAAGGCCCCCAAGGGGCCCCGGGAAATGTTTTTGGTGGGGGGCTATCCCCCGGTTTTTGCCAAAGGGGATGTTAAGGGTTGTCAACATGCCCCCCCCCCCCTGGAGGGTAGAAAAATATTTTTTTGTTTTTTTTTTAACAAGGAAGGCTTTTTATTTTTTTTGGTTTATTCCAAAAATTGGCAGTCCCTGTTCCTTAGCAATTCTTAAAATGGGGGGCCGGGATTGGCTTTTTGGGGAAAAATTGTATTTAAAATTTTGAAAAAAAAAAATGGGTTTTATCCCCCCTTTTATTTCCCAATAATGGTTTTTTTTGTAATGCAATTTATTTTTTTGGTTTGGAGTCCCTAGGTTTTTTCCCTAGAAGAAATACAAAATCCCTCAAAATTATAATCCCAATTGGACGGGAAAAAAACCTAAAAATCAAACATTTTAAACAAAAACAATTTTCCAAGAATGGTAACTACATAAACCGAAACTAATTAGAAAAAAGGTTTTCCTGTTTTAAAACAAAGTTGGTCCCCTTTTAGGGCAAAGATGCGTTCTTAGATGGAAAAAGCATTTAAATGCTCTAAATTTTTAATAGGAAAGTAGTGAAAATTTTAAAGATTATTAAATAATTAACAAAAAATTAAACCTTTTTGGGGTGAGTATAATGTATTCTGTTTGGTATTTTTGTTTCTTGTATTTTTTTTTTATTTTTTTTTTTAAATGATTGATCAATATCAATTAATTTTCAATTTTGAATGCAACGGTAATTTGTTATTTCTTTAAGTTTTACTTTTACCCATAAAATAATGTAAATTTCACTAGTTAACAAAAAGTCGCAATTTTTAAAAGAAAAAATACCCCATTTTTGACCCAATCCGGAAGGTCCCTTTGGCCCCCCCCCTCTTTTCCTTCTTTAGAAGGTTTTTGGAAAAGGGTCAAATCTCTTCAAAAAAATGACGATGCCAAAGAAAAATTCCAAATAAAAAAATACACAAATGTTATTATTTGTTGCCCCTAGTCCCCACAAGGAAAAAAAAAAAATCAATGAAGGAAAAAAAAAAAATAGAAAAAAAAAATTCACTTTATAATTAATTTTTTTTTTTAATTAGTCTAACGAAAGGGGTTCCTTGGGGGTAACTTGGTGGGTTTTTGCATCGGGGGGTCCCGTTTTTTGTTTAATGAAAGTACCCCTTTTTGTTTCCTTTATTTTCCGGAAAAAATTACTTAAAATTTCAAAAATTTAATCATTTTTGTATTAGCTAAATTGGTGCAAATTGTACCATTTTTTTTTTTTTTTTCTTGTGAAAATGATTAAAAGGATAAAAAAAAAAAAAAAAAAAACCTTAAAATTTTGATCTTAACAAAAAAAACATCAAAAAACAAAAAAAGAAACTAAAGAAAAGGATAGAAAGAAAGGGAAAAAAATAAGAATGGGGGGTCCCCCCCTTTCCAAATTAAAACTTTTTTTAAAAAAATATATTTTTTTTTAAGTTGGAAAAGGATTCATTAAAAACCAGGTTCCCCCTTTAAATTTTCCCCCCACCTTGGAAAGAAAATTTGGGGGAACTATAAAGAAAAAAATTTGGGGTGTGAAAAAAAACTATTACCCCGATGAAAAATTTGTTTTCCCCCCGAAAAAGTTTGGCCCTTTCCCCTTAATGAATGTTTTTTTTTTTAACATATATTTTGATGAAATTGGGTAAAAGGATTTTTATCAAAATGAAGTAAGGAACCTAAATTTTGGGGGGGGGAAATTAAAAGCTTTTGAATTAAGAAAAATAAAAAACCAGGGAAAAATTAGAAGTTTCTATGGGGGGTGGGGGGGGGGGAAAAAAGGTTTTGGAAATAAGCCCCCCCCTTTTTTAAGGGCACGCCGGCCCCTTTTTTTTTGCAAAATTTTTTTGGAGGCAAATTTTTATAATTTAATAATGCCTAACTTTTTGGTTGGGGGAAACCTGGGTTTTTGAAAAAAAATAACAGGGTTAATATGGTCCTCACCAAGTTTCGGTGGAAAAAAAACTTGGGTTTTTGGGGGGAATAAACCATACAGTTTTATTCCAAAAACAATTTCCCCCAACTTTTTGGTTTTTCCCCAAAAACCCAAAAAATCCCCTTACCCGTTAATCCTTTTATTTTGTTTTTTTTAATTATTTATTGGTTTTTTTTTCCGATTTTTTTAAGTGGCAATGGCCTAATCGGATTAAAATGGGTTGGAAATTGAATTAATTTTATTTTTTTAATGGGGGATCCTCAAAAAAAAATAAATTTTTAAAAATTTAATTTTTGTATTTTTTTAAAATTTAAAATAATTTTTTTTATTGAAAAATACAATATTTTTAAAAATTAAAGGAGTCCCCAAAAAACAAGTTTTTTTTTTTTTTTTTTTGGGGGGGTTGGTCCCCCTTTTTGGGGTGTTGGGAAGCCCGCCCCGCCCCCTTGCGTCCCTTTGGTGTGAGCCAGGCCCTTAGCTCCCTTTTCTTTTCTCAATTGATGTATTTTATTCAACAAAAAGAGAAGGAATTATCTTCTTTCAACTTTTTAACACTCACAGTGGTAGTTGCAAAGATACCATTGATGCGAAGTCTTCAACCATTGTAGTATAGATTTTGTCAAATAATACAAGGTTCATAATACCAATGATATGGACAGGTAATCACTAACAACGACTTTTCCAAAGATAGCACTGTATACGAGCTGGTAATGACTACTTGTCTCTGTGAAAGACTTTTAAACGAAAGCACTAGATATGACAATGAGTTGGGAAAGCACCATGCATTGAGGCCAAGTCTTCAGCCTCCATAAGTTTAGGTCTTCTCAATTAATGCAAAGCTTTTGTGATGGATGTAACGTTTTTGTTTGTTGAATGAAGCCTATTTTACAAACAAACAAAAGGGAAGTTAAGAGATATAGAGGAAATTAAACATGAATAATTAGAGTATTTAAAATAGGCCCACTGAGCAATTGGCCCAGTGGTGCAGCCCTCTCTCTAAAGTCCCCCACCCCTAATGGGTGTAGGTTCTAACTCCATTCTATACAAGTGTGTGTGTTAGACAAGGATTATCACTCGATTAAAAAAAAAAAAAAAATTCTTAAAATGCTGACATCATTTTATCATGGACTTATTTGATATTTTCCTTGAACTTAGAAATGGATTAGAATGGGAAAAAAATAAAATAAAAATTAGAGATGAAAAATTGTCCGAAAGTTTGCTTTCTTTATGATGTACGTAGTATTGATGATTGGTGCAAGATAATTAATGAGTAGGACCTATAATTTGAAAATTAAAGCCGCCAGAAAATAAAAAATAGGAATAATTCAATGGTGAAAGTTGGAATATCCGAATATAGCATCGCAATTGTAATACTACGATGTAGACAGTTTGATAACAGTATATATATGTAGGACGTAGGTTGATAAACTATTTCAACTCAAAACCAAGTTGCTTGGAAGCATAAGTGAGAGTTGGACAAAAACTGTGTGAGTCTTATTGTCACATAAAATCAGAAAAAAGAAAAATTAATTAATGGAGTTGCGACGTTTTTGGTGGTGGGTGGTGTTAGTTTTGGTCCAATTTGGTATTAATGGCTGCTTTGGTTGCTGGGAGCAAGAGAGGATAGCTCTTTTCCAACTCAAAGCTTCCATGATGAACTACACATATCAAGATGGATATGATTTTACATCTTGGGATTCTGCCAACAAAGAGAGTGATTGCTGTGATTGGGAAAGAGTCAAGTGCAACATCACTACTGGGCGTGTAATCCAACTTCATCTTAATCAAGCATTCATCAGTCCGTACCAACCAGAACATTGGTACCTGAATGCCTCCCTGTTTCTTCCCTTTGAAGAGCTCCAATGCCTCTATTTGGTTGATAATTTGATTCCTGGATGGCTCCCAAATGAAGGTTAGTTTATATCTTAAGAATAGTATGTAGTACTATTTGTCGAAATTCAATTTAACTTTTATTAAAAAAAAAAAAAAAAACAATTTCAAATTGGAAATTAATTAGTTGTATGTAAGGTTTCACTCTATAGTCTATACTATAGCTTTTGCGGGAAATTCTATATATATAGTTGTGGACATGCAAACTGAAGCATCTAAATTGCAGGTTTTGAAAGATTCTCTGCATTGAGCAAGCTGGAGGTGCTTGTCTTGAGTTATAATCATTTCAATAACAGCATTCTGTCATCTTTAAGTGGAATTGCTTCGCTCAAAAAGTTATATTTGAGCGAAAACAAATTGAATGGATCAATCCACATCCAGGGTAAGCCTCACGGGTAAAATTCTCATTAATTTGCAAAGGAAGTAAATGCTTCACGCTTGAGCATGAAATTTTTGGTTTTCATTCCTACTAACAATATTGAAATTTATGCAATTGAAATCTCACTTTTTTCCTAGTTATTTTAAATAGAAGTATTATGAAGAGACCAATATCAGTTTCAAATTTTATTTTGAATGATGAATGAAAAGTAAAATTTTGTTTTTCATTAATAAAAATCATTAAATTCATCTTGTGTTGCTAAAATTCTGATATGGTGTCACAAAGAAAAACACACCAAAGAGAGGGGTTTGAAATTCTCTAGGCTCAACGAGGTTGGGTTCTCAAATTTACTCTTGTATTGCAGCCTCTCACCATCCACTGTAGCAAGGATTGGTTTTTAACTTTATATAGGCAAAACTAAGTTAAACATGTGGTGTAGAAAAGTTAGGGGAACTATTCACACGCTTTCGCTTGAGCGAGTGTTTGGCAATGGTCTCGCAAAATACATACATCTTTAAGTTTTGCTTGATTGAGGGTCAAGCAAACATTCTATCTAACATCACTCAAGTAAGAATGCTTTCACTCAAGCGAGTCTTTGGAAACTTGATTTCTCTGATCTACTTCTTGACTCGACCTATTTCAAACCAAGTTTAACTAAAATAAAACCCTTACAACTTTTTTTTTTTTTGACACAGGAACTGAGCTAACAATCTAAAACCTAACAATTTCAGTTTTTAATTTGACGGTTGAAATAAAGTATTAAAAGTATTAAAAAAATATTAATAAAATCATGAATAAATTTAAGACCTATCAAATTGTGGATTTGAACTAATTAGGCATAAATGTAATTTCAAATTAATTACAAAAGTGTTTTTACTATAGCAAATTTTTCAAAATTTGAATTCATCTTGTGTTGTTAAATTATTATCAAACAAGTTATATATAAAAAATAAAAAATAAAAAATATTCAAATCTGTTTTTAGATCCTCAAATCCAAATGCAACACTAAAATAATCTAGACAAAATCAACTAATGAATTCTATGAGTTTTTTTATTTGATTTTAATTTTTAATGTAGAAATCAAAGTATTTAGCAACTTGGAGGAGCTCGACTTGAGTTGGAATGAGATCAATGACTTCGTGGTGACAACAGAAGGTATGATAGGTTGTAAAAATATATGTTCATGGATTCAAATGAAATCATTCTTTTATAAGCTATGTCAAATAAAATTATTACATCGATTTTGACTTATTTTATTTTGCCCTATAGATTCAAACAGATCAAGTAAACTACAAGTCCTAGACTTGAGTTGGAACAAATTTAGTGCACGAATTCTTAAGTCATCGGCTACCTTCCCATCATTGAAGATATTAGATATCCGTAATAACAGTTTGGAAGGATCGTTTACTACTAAAGGTTAGTTATACCATTGACATTTCAAGGCGTCATAAAAGATATTAGGTGGTGTTGTTTTGTAATTTTCTTTTTCGTCACTTTGGTTTGGAACAAAGAAAAAGTACGATAATCATATGCATCATAATCCTAGAAAAGCAAGCTATAATAAACTTCTATAAATATTGTTCATTGAATTTCTTGCAAAAAAAATTACACTAAACTTAGTTTCATTTTAAGCATTGGCATACATAGGTAAAAAATTGCATATATTCATATAATGAATAGAATGGCATATTAGTTCCATTGAATTTCTTTTTTTATATTCATATAATGAATATAATGGCATATATGAGTAAAAAATAACATTTATTTCCTAGTAAAAATAAGCATTGAATTCATATTTCTCACTTAATTCTTAATATATCAGTGATTGGGTTGCTTTAATATATCAGTGATTGGGTTTGGGCTTTAATTGGGTTGCTTATTGGGCATCAACAAAAAGCCCAAACCCAAAAAATAATAATAAAAAAAAAAAAAAAAAAAAAAAAAAAAAAAAAAAAAAAAAAAAAAAAAAAAAAAAAAAAAGATTCTAAGAGGTTTTGGTCATTTTGGAGGTTCCAAGGGTATTTTAGTAATTTTTCTAAGTTTTAATTGTTTTTTCATCTTTTTATAGGCTTTAAGGGTATTTTGGTAAATATCAACTTTATTAAATGGGTTTAAATGGGTGGGTTGGGTTTTAGCTTAGATAATTGGGTTGGGTTTGGGTAATATCTACTTTATTAAATGGGTTTAAATGGGCTATTGGGTTTTAAAGGCCCAACCCATTTAATGTTCACCCAAACCCACCCATTTGACACCCCTAATATCACCAATGAGCTTTAGCTCAATTGACATATCCTCCCTTTTAAGCAAAAGTGTTAGGTGGACGTGAGATCATAGATTTAAGACCTATTAGATGTGTGTGTCACTACCAATTTAAAAAATCCTTAATATATCATACTAAAAATGCACATTTTGCTTAACTCTCCTTAGAAAGATCAGTCCATCTACGCTCAATGTGATATCTTGATAATCTTTTACAGTGACCACTTCATGCTCTACCATATTAATCACTTTCTAATAATTTCCATACCTCTAAAACTTTTATTATTGTTTTAGACTTAGGTGCACTGAAGAACCTAGAGCAGCTGTATTTGGATGATTCATCCATTGATAAAAGCTTCCTTCATAAAGTTGGAGTCATGACTTCTCTTAATGTATTGACAATGCGATATTGTGGACTCAATGGGAGCTTACCTGCCCAAGGTAGGTTGCTTTCACAATGATATTACTTAGGATCACTATATTAGTATAATCTAATCACTAATTATATATCTCATTTTACAGGTTGGTGTGAACTTAGGAAACTCAAAGAGATAGACCTCAGTGGCAATAATTTTGAAGGGATACTACCTTCATGTGTGGCGAATTTGACATCACTTGACCTATTGGATCTCTCTAACAATCACTTCAATAGGAACACTGACCTCTCCCAATTATCTAATTTGACATTACTTGAGTTCCTTTCTTTGTCAAATAACGACTTCTTAGAACCAATCACATTGTCCTCCTTTTCTAACCTCTCAAATCTTCGGTCCTATTAAGTGATAACAATAAAGTAGATTTTGAACCTAACTCTCATACTTGGATTCCATCCTTCCAATTAAAGGAGCTCCATCTGTCGAACTGTTCATTCAATAGTGCACCTCCTAGATTTCTTCAGTACCAATATGATTTGCAAGAAATTGATCTCTCTCACAATAATTTGGTTGGGAAGTTTCCCTCTTGGTTATTGGAGAACAATACAAGATTGGAGGTTCTTATTTTAAGAAATAACTTTTTCACGGGGCCTTTCATGATGCCATATGATATTCATCCCAACATTAGTTACATAGATATTTCGGATAACAACTTACGAGGTCCAATTCCCACAAACTTTGGTTTAGTTTTTCCAAATTTATATTATTTAAACATGTCTAAAAATGCATTTGAAGGTAGTATTCCTTCTTCCTTCGGGAATTTGGTTACCTTATGGCTTCTAGACATGTCTGAGAATCATTTATCAGGAAAAATACCAGTAAATTTCACAATGGGCTGCTACTTCTTATTTTTTCTCAAATTGTCATATAACAATTTCAGTGGTCAAATATTTCCTACCAATTTTAATTTGACTCAGCTATCTTATTTATTTTTGGACAACAATAACTTCTCAGGAAAGATCCCAAATAGCATCTCACTAATAACGCCTAGGTCAATTGATTTTAGTAATAACCATTTGTCAGGCATGCTTCCAACATGGATGGGGAACATGTCATATTTAGATACAATTGTTATGGCCAAAAATCAGCTTGAAGGTCCTATTCCAATGGAGTTCTGTAAACTCGTCAATCTTGAATTTCTTGACCTTTCTGAGAACAATTTGTCTGGCCCGACCTTTCCATCTTGCTTCAATTTGTCACGCATCAGATTCGTTCATTTGAATAAAAATTTGTTGAGCGGTCCAATTCCAAGTGCGTTCCAAAACAACTCTGATCTAGTTACACTAAATCTTCAACATAACCACCTAACCGGAAACATTCCTGATTGGATCGGTAGCCTCTCATCATTGAGCATTCTCAGCTTGAAAGCAAATCATTTAGGAGGTAGGTTTCCAATTCAATTATGCCTTTTGCAGAACTTAAACATCTTGGATCTTTCCTATAATAAATTTTCAGGTCCAATACCATATTGCTTGAGTAACATTACTTTTGCGGCATCCAACCAAAAACTTTTTTTTAGAGGTTTCATAACAAGACTTTCAATGTACAAGAGTCAATGGGCATACTTGAAGACAAAGTCAACAATCATGCGAGAAGAAAATATAGCTAAATTTGATGCACGTACAGATGAGAAAGAAGAAGTGGAGTTCACAACAAAGAGTAGTAATCATCCCTACAAGGGTGACATCCTCAACTACATGTCTGGAATTGACCTCTCGTGCAACAGATTAGTAGGTGAAATCCCGCCCGGACTTGGAAGGATAAGCAACATTCATGCTTTGAACTTGTCACACAACAATCTGTCTGGACCAATCCCTATAACATTCTCAAATCTAAAGCAGATAGAAAGTCTGGATCTTTCCTCCAACAATTTGAATGGTAAAATTCCCCCTCAGCTAACTGAATTGAACTTTCTGGCAGTCTTCAACATGTCACACAACAACTTATCAGGTTCAACACCAGACAGAAAGAATCAGTTTGGGACTTTTGATGAAAGCAGTTATGAGGGGAACCCTCTCCTTTGTGGACTTCCATTGCATAATGGCTTGCACTGAAATTGGACCACCATCTACAATGCAAGTGGATCATGAGGGGGAAGAAAGTGGTAGTTTCATGGACATGGGTGTCTTCTACATAAGCTTTGTGGTGGCTTACATAATAATGTTGTTGGGAATTGTTGCAGTGCTCTACATAAATCCTTACTGGCGTAGGGAATGGTTTAACTTCATTGAAGCGTGCATTGACACTTGCTACTGTTTCGTTGTGGTCCATTGTCGTAAGTTGCCCGGTTTCAAGCTCGCATAGCCTTGCATTTTGATGATTACATTTACATGTATGTGTGTCTCTTTTTGTTGTATTCTGAATCTGAAGCTTGAATTTTTTTAATAAATCTCTCAGTTGTGTAATGTTTGTATTAATTTGTTGTGTAATTCTAATGGACCAAGATTGTGTTTTCTCATTTTTGTTTTAATTGCTAATGGTAATATGATATGTGAGGAATGCGAAGACAGAGAGAGAAAATCACCTTCCCCAAGGAAAGCTCAACAACCATGTTCAAGTGTGTAGTGGGGCTAAGAGACCAACCATGAAGTGCATGGCAAAGGCAAGGAAATCTAAAATCTCACACCAAACATGGTCGTTTTGCCCTCCCAAATTCCTCTCTCATCAAGTTATATGCAAAACTCGTTCAATCATTCATGTCTTTCTTATTGGTTAGCTCAATAAACTTAATTCATAGTTAGTTAGTTCAACTCGGCAATCAAAAGCCCAGCTCCAAATTGTAATAATTTTAATAGAATAATAATATGTAAACTAACAAGTCTTTTGAATTGGTTAGCCCAATAACTTAATTCCATGGCTAAACAAAATTAAAAGTACAAAACTGCAAGATCAAGATGATTTGGCCCATGATGATTTATCTCATTTTCCATATTCAACAGACTTGATGGAAGAAGTGTTATTTTAATTTGAAACAATTGGCTTGATCATGTTCATAATACTCTTTAATTAGTATCGTAATACACCAGAAACGGGTCAAAGCGTTCCTCATCATAAAGAAGAAGAAGAATGTGGAAGCATTAACAGAAGGGAAGAGGGAAGAATAACTTAAGTGCAGGAAAACCACCAGTCAAGTGTATCCAATGTGACATAACAGGAGGAAGGATCTATTTAGATGACTACAAGGATTTCAGGGAGGTTTATCTCCATGTATTCCCTTTGACTATAAGGCTCGATTAAAGACAAATGCTCTATATAGATGACAATGCATTCTTGTAATATGCTCACGAATTCCTTCCAAATTTCTTATTTGTCTACTTTTTCTCATCATGGACTCCAGCCAAAATTCATGTAAATGCTCCCAGATTCACAAAGATGCACACATCTAATCCAATCACCCGTTTCGGGAGATTGCAGAAACAAGCACTTCTCAGAGCTGACATATATGTAGGCATCAGATAAAACCAATTGAAAAATGGTTACCTTTCTAAAAGCTTCACTGCATAATATGGCCAAAACCAATTCTTCTCAAGATTTATTCCAAGTGACATCTTAATATCCATGTATGTGACATTAGTCAAAAGATGGATACAGAAGCAACAAATAGACTGATTTGATGTTGGACATGCATACATCAATTCTAATACTAGTAAAGAATAATAAAACAATATTTACAATTTTGGTTACTCTGGATGCAAGTGATCAAATGTTCTATGCCTCAAATGATAAAACTACCATTATGATTTATGTGGAAAAATATTACATACCCTTACCAAAAATAAAATTAAAAAGGAAAAGACCAAAATGACCGGTCACTCCTACAAAACTTCCAGAGTGGTTGGGTCTTTCAACTATTGACGCTTTTCCTCTCTGTTCTTTTTATCCTTTCTTGCTAAGCATGCCTTTAGATGAATTAGCAAACAAATGAAGCATTCTCTGGTTAACGGTTTACCCTGATGCTCCAGCAGCAGCACGCTTATCATATTCCCCTTGCTCTTCTTTGGCAAACTCTTCAATCAATTCACGTTGCTTTGGGGTCAGATTCCTGCACAAATAATTCTCCAAATTAAGCATTTTAATCTACTATGAAAATGACAAAGAAAACTTGTAGTCAAATGAGAGGCTGCAAACACATTCCCATATGATGCTATAGATTTCACTCAAATGACACTTTTTTTCCCCCTGTAATCCACCCTCAGTTGAACTGGACCATAAAAATATATGTTGGAAGGTGAAAAACCCTACAACAACAATGGCTAAGAAAGAGAAAACCTACGCTGGAATGCTGACATTGAAGTGCACATATTGATCACCAAATGAGTAAGAGTTCCTCGTCTTGATCTCTGCTAAAAAAAAAAATAATAAGGGAAGGTCAAAAGCCTATCAATTCAGAATGCAAAACGCAACAGTTTTGAGAAACAAAATTTACACTCTAGATTTTGAGACTCAAACAAAATCAAAGAAAAAATAAACTATTCCGTTTTTGAATAAACACTTCCAAGTAACTTTTCAGACACGTGCCATCTATCATTTCCATCACAATATCCATAAGGGGCAACTTAGGTACAGTTCTTTAAGTGTAGTACATTAGGTTCCCCAATGAAATTTAAACACATAACTGCATTGGATTTAATTTTCCTTGAAAAAGATTACATTATCTGTACTTTAATGATTAATGCAACTATGTGTATGAAATTAATCGAAGAACTCAATGTACTGCATCTAAGGAACTATACCAAAGTTTTGCCCATGCATAAAATAGCTAACCAACGGAAACCTTTTTACATCCATGTCCTTACCTCTTATACTATGTTTGGGTGGGAAGGATGAAAATGAAGGATGGAGAAGGGAGAGAGACAAATCCCTTTGATTACAAAGAAAGGTGGATGGAGAAGAGGAAGAGAAACAATCTCCGAGGGAGAACCAATTCCAATTAGAATTGTCCAAAGTTGGACGGATTAGAGGGAAATTTAGGGAGGTAGGGTTGGTACAAAGAGGAAAGTGTGATGAAGGGGACCAAATTGTGGTTTGACCGTCATCCCTCCTTCCCCTTCTATTCATCCTTCCTTTGTGAACCAAACTATATAAAGGAGAGGTTTAACCAAACTAGAATAATTCGCTAATTTTAAGAAAATGAAGGGCCATCAAATTCATAGCATAAGTGGATAAATTATTTTATTTTTTTGATACGTAACATAAGTGGATAAATCATAAAAACACAAAATCTGCATGTGTAGAAAAGAGAGACCCTCCTTTAGGAAGAATGTGACATGGAATTACTTTTTTTTGATAAGTAAAAATTAATACAAGGTGACACGGAATTACTAAAGCAATCCCAAAATTACAAATAACTCATTTTTATAATTGAAAGAGTAAAAGCAGTCACAACCCAAATACCAGGAAAGTATACAAGAGAATCTCCACTTTGGTTTTAATTCATATGATGATGAAATTATTTGTGAGAGTATTG
Source organism: Fagus sylvatica (assembly GCA_907173295.1). NCBI lineage: Eukaryota > Viridiplantae > Streptophyta > Magnoliopsida > Fagales > Fagaceae > Fagus > Fagus sylvatica. The sequence goes on from OU015762.1 coordinate 2,397,201, forward strand.
AAGTCTTAGATTATTCATATAGTAATCTTAATTTAGTAAAAATCATTCCAATTAGAAAGGACCAAATCTACACAAGCTGAGGAAGTTGCTTCAATTGAAATTCAGGGGGTTATTGATAAAAGGGACAAAGTCCAAGGGGCTAAAATGTAAAAGGACAAAGTATGTCACACACTATCCAATAGAGAAAAAGATGTAAGTGGCAAAAGCCAAAATAAAATCATTTCATACACAAAATTTTTACAAATGAACACAATGAAATTTAGCAAGTCTAGATCACTAACCTTTCTTCTTCAAAACTACCTTCTGAGCAGGTTGGGTGCCAGGGCGGACCTGAATATCAGAAATTAGCTTAAATCTTGATACTATAGAGAACTAAAACAAGAAAAACAGATGTCATTAATAAAAAAAATTCCCATTGCATAAGTACTAATCATATACGAATTTTAAACAAACCTTGAGGACCACATCTCCTGTGAGAGTTGGGACTTGGATGGTTCCTCCCAAAATTGCCTGCAAAAGAGCAATCCAATAAACCCAAAAAAAAAAAAAAATACATAACAAAAGTAACTTGAGAAGAATGATACATAAAACACAATGTTTAACATATTTCTGATAACTATAGTTATCAGTATAAGTCAAGAAAATTTTTACCTTAGGCATTTGCTTTTGCTCAGTAATATTCTAAATGTAATTAACATATCCTCAGGAAATAATTATTTAAACACCTCATACAACACAATGTTCAAGACTTCCATGCATTGCAGGCCATCAATATGTACAAAAGAACACGTTAGAAAGCATCATTACCTGAGTAATACTCAAAACGGCATCAACATGAATGTCAGCGCCTTCTCTACGGAAAACAGGATCTTCACGAACCTGCAGAGAAGCAAATGATATTTTACAGATTTGGGGTTGGGGGAAAGGCATCCAAGCAGTGAAGCACCCACTAAAGAAACAAAGATGACATAGTATACAATAAAAGAAAGTTACCTTAATGACAACATAAAGATCTCCAGGTTGATTCCCATCAGGATCTGCTCCACCACTTCTACTCACCTTTATAGTCTCATCATTATCTACCCCTGCAAATGGCAAAGAACGAGAGTCAAGCACCTATAGAAGCTACCATATAGGAAACCTATAAAACCATTTTTTTTTTCTTTTCTTTTCTTCTTTAGCTTAAGAAACAAAATATGATTTGCTTCCTAAAGCAAACAGACCTGAAAATATTAGATAAAGTCTGCAATCCCATCAATTTCATTCCCAAAGCCCGATTCTACTACATCCTAACCAATGATACACAAATTTTATGTCCTGAATTCATAAGATCATGCAAAACTCGGTCAACAGCAGGTCGTGTTTTATATAACTCGGCAGACTCAGATTGGATGACAGGTTCATATCAAACCCAATCTAACTAACCAGACCCATGACAACCCCTAGTCCTGGGTCAATTCTCAGAATATGCAGACAGCCAAAAGGCATATGCCCCGGAAGGATAAAATTGCAGAAGTAGGAGGTCCTTCATTAAATAGCTAGGATATGAAACAGCTTGACAACAGCATGAAACTTTATCAATGCAACCACCAGAGCCAAAAATAAATAAATAAATTTAAAACGAAAAAAGAAATACCTGGCATGATATTAAGCTTGACTGACTTCGTTCCTAATACAACTCGTTTTCCTCTGCATGACTTGCAGATATACTTATGCTGCGGATAATAGTGGTTAACTGGTATTAGAGACTTCGAAAAACCATGAACTATAAACTTTGAACCAACCATATACATAATCAACACAAATGGAAGAGAAGAAACCACTTAATATCAATGCTTAATAAAGTCACTGAGATTCATATATGGATTGAACTGCAAAAAAGTTTCACACTGGCATCAACTTCACCAATAGATGAGCCCCACATCTAATAACTATCCCTAAATCTCCCTAGAACCCAAAACTTATAAATGCAAATAGCGTGTCCAGCATGAGAAGTCCAAAAAATTATGTCTACAATTGTCAATCACTTTAGAAAACCGAGCTTTTAAGTTTGATTTGATGGAAATATAAAAAGGGGGGGAGGAGACATTGATTGTTTTCTAAAGAAGAAAGAAATGGATTCACTTACCAGTTCAGAAAAATCATCACATAAAATTTACCTAAGCATACAGTCTACTCACCTAGCTATAAGTGAGAGTAAACAAGAAAAGCACTATAGCTATAGAACAGCCAAGAAAGCCTTCTTCATTCCCTACTCACTACTTTACCTAGGCAACTTGCAATGTGGTCTTAAAACGTAGATCCTAAACAATATACAGATTGTATACAGCCTGTGCTGTTTAGTTGCTCCTTTATGTTTATTTTTCAGAGAAACTTTATGTCATTATCCAAAAACCATGAAGCATCCATAGAATAGTGAGAAAAAATTCAATTGATTATCTTTTTCCTTTCTTTTTTGATAAGTAGCAATTCAATTGATTATTTTGAGATTCATATTAACAATCGAATGAAAATACAGATATATGCAACATACCGGCACAGTTTCCCGTTCTCCATGACACTGAGGACAAGTAATCTGCACCATAAATAGACCCTGTTGCATGGAAATCTGGATAGGCAGCAAAACCTCAAGTTAACAATGGCACACTAATTTTTATCCCCATAAAAATGTTCAGATTTCTTCTTCCAAGCAAAACTGACCGTGCCTAAACCTTTACAGCGTGAACATTTTTCTGGTTTGACTCCAGGGGCAACACCACGTCCACCTGCAAAACTCCAGAAACAGAATAAAATCTTACGTTGGGAACCTTTCCTCCAAAGTCCAAACTAAATTAACTCTACCAACCAAACAGAGCATAACAACTAAAATTCTTAAAAAGAGCTTCCAGCAGTAAAACTGCAGAATAGATTGGAAACACTTGATTAGTGAATATAATCACCATACCACAAGGTTCACAGGCCACATGAGTTTGAAATGTCAGTGTCTTGGTGCTTCCCTGAACAGCCTCCATGAAGGATAGTTCAAGAGATACCTGTGATGATAAATCAAAGATGAAATGCATGTCAAAACAACCAAATAGGGAACATAAAAACAAATGATATGTGCATAAACAGCAAGTAAACCTTGACATCTTCACCGCCAAGTCTACGACTGAAGAAGTCTTCAAAAATCTGATCTCCATAGTAGAGAATGCCACAGCATGCACATGAAAATATTGCATCAGAATTCAGAGGTGAAATTAACATCATGAAAAACAGAAAAGCTACAAATGCAGATAATGCTTACAATACATCATCCCATCCTTAGACCACACTGTAAACATTAGCAACAACATGGCCTCAATATAGGAAAATCGAATAGTATTAAAAGGTTTTTTTTTTTTTTTGATAGGTAATAGTATTAGAAGTTCAATAACCCCATGTCAATTCATAGAATTGGAAAATGAAAAAATTCTTCGAGTCAATGAGTTGATAGTACACTAGAAAACAGCACCAAATAAGAAGTTATAAAAGCCTGTTTCCAGTAATGCCCAAAACTTGGGGCAATCCGGGTAAATCTACAGCAGGCAGGGTGACAAGGGTTGCTTCCCTAGCATTTGTTGTCTGAACGATTTTGAAGAAATGCACAAATCAATAGAACTAAAGTCAATAGAAAGATACCAAAACAAAAGTGCTTACATTATCTCGGAAGAAATCTTTAAACGGATTATGAAAATCATTGGGAAAGCCACCATCTCCTTGTTGTACATATGCCTCATGGCCAACCTATAAGATAGTGTGTACAGACAACATAAATACAGACATAGGCTAAAGTGATAGGAAGAACAGTGGTAAATTTAGTTAGAAAATGGTAAGGAAATCACCAGAAGAACCACCGTACATAGCAATGTAGCTTCCAAAATGCACAATTAAGTAGTATTATTTTTTTATATATATATACAATTAAGTAGTATTATACAAAGTACTTTTACTGAGATACAACTGCAAAGCTAGTTGATTTGCTCACTCAAATAGGTAAGTACCGCAGTTGTTTGCATAAGAATTTGGGTTAAACACATACCAGCAGCAATTTAAATGTAAAAGGATGTGTGTGTGTGTGTGTGTTTAAGCTGCAATTTGTTGGAACAGCCCAATTATGCATCCAGGTTTATAAAAAGCCACCAATAAAATGAATTTGACTGGGTCTGCTGCTTGTGAGCTTATCAAACTGGTTCGGTATCCCATTCCAGGGTTTACAGTCTGCACTTAAAGAACACCAATTCCCTCATGCATAATGATAACCAAATTCCATGGTTATAAAATAAAAAATAAAAAAATGGAAGAATGCCCTTAAGACGCCATGTTAGCAAAACTCCCTATAAGGAATGATAAATACTGTTCCAAGAATGCTCATATTAAATATAGGTCACATGTCAAAGGTTAATACTAGGAAAAGAATATGAACATTCATTTAGAAAAGTTTAATTCCATGCAATTTTTTCACACCCTATTCAGTGTAATCTAGAAAACGGCATCTATCCAATTACATTTCAAACCGTAGAATCAACAAGAATTTTGAACAAAAGGAGTTTACAAGGTAACATGCAATTACTAATATACTTCCACATTCAATCCACCAGAAATATTCAAGCAGAGCCAATCAAAAAATAATTATCAGTTAACAAAATCTATCACTAAAGGGGAAAAAAGACTAAATGTGAAACCTGATCATACTGTTGTCGCATCTCATCATCTTTCAAAACCTACAACAATAAAAAAATAATAATAGTAATTTTTAATAGATTAAATCAGAAAGTCTTGAGAAGGTGTCTAGAAGTTTCTAGAGTGAATAGAAAATAAAACCTCATATGCTCTTTGAACTTCTTGAAACTTTCTTTTCAGCTTCGGGATCATCTTTATTTGTATCTGGATGCAGCTTCTTTGCAAGCTGCAGAACAATGCCAAATCAACCAAAAAGAGTCATAATAAATGGATGCAATTCAAAGCAAAAACACAAAGTTGAGACAGACAGACAACACAGTCATAGCAAACTACACAGAGGAGACTAGTAAGAAATGAAGCATATTTAGATAAACCACCGTAATGCACATGATATATGTATATTTTTTTTTTGATAGATAATGCATATGATATATATTAAGTGTTTTTCATTTACATCAATACACATGAATATGGCTTTTTTTCCTTCCTACCATAGAAGCATGCATGCTTTATCATTCATTCATCAAGCTTTTCGGAAAAACAAATTCACCAGCTTTTCTCCATTTAAAATTCTAACAACCACCACCAAGCCTTAGTCCCAAAATTGTTGGGGTCGGCTCTCCATTTAAAATTCTAAGTGTTTCAAAAAAATAAAAGAAACAATCATGCCACAAGACAAATATTCAAGGTATGAGGGAAAAGTGATCCATACTAGCAGTTTTTCTTTCTTTAAATTGTTAGTGCTTCATATTTACAATTAAAGAAACAATCATGCCAATGTGTGATCAACAAATCAAAGACAAGCATTTGTGTTCTGTACTCCATGCTCTACATACATAATGGACATATAATATACCTATTTTTGTGTATTTCCTTGAGTATCTATATATGTGACTTTGTACAAAATGTAAATTTTGAGAAAGATTAAAAAAAAAATAAAAAAACCTACCCCATAATAAGCTTTTTTTATTTCAGATGCATTTGCATTCCTGCTCACGCCAAGTACATCATAATAATCTTTCGCCAAAGACGCTGATAAAAAATAAAATATTAATAATAATAATAAAAAGGTACAAACACAGTAAATATGTTCCACACATTCCTTTCATCATGAAATATTATGTACCAAAAACAACAACATTTATAGAGCAAGAAAGAAGACAAAGCAAAGTAGAACATTAGGCTCCAGAACTTTCCTGAAGAGTTTTTGACCCAGAAAGAGGAAATAAAATTCCGTCTATCTAAGTAGAAATGATAGAGCTTCTGCAAGTCTCATAATATCTCAAAACAACAAGGAACCATTAGGGGATGGGGGGAATACTCAAAATACTCTTCAGCAAAAAAGTTCTGATGAACAAATTATCCCCAAAATGGAAAAGGGGGAAACATACATACATACATTTTTGTATTTTGATAAAAAGGGAACCTTTCTAAAGAAGAGCACTTTGGACTCGCCTCTAGACAGTAAAACCTACATGTAACTGACCCCACCAGTCAGAACCAATTGCCAGGTAATCCAAGGGCATTCAACCCTAACGAGCACATACATAGATACATACATATAGATATAGATAGATTGAAACATATATCAATAACAAAGTGTGAGTGTGTGTATTCAATACCAGTGCTATGAATTGATCTAGCTGTGCCCCAATTGGCATTCAGAGCTCCCAATAGCAACCAATTTTTTTGACTAACTGCATATCACAATACACAAACCATTAGCCCAAGATTATCTAAAAAATAAAAAAATAATGCAGGAAAATAAAGCTTAACAAAACGACCAATTGGAGCTAACAAATAAACTGCTAAGTTGAATTGGGGTATTGGGTATTGATCAAAAATCTAAACTTCCATTTTTCTTTTCATATCCCCAAATTCTTTAAACCCCACAAACTTAAACAAAAATAAAAATAAAGTTACCATTTTTCGAAGAGTAATTTCCAAGAATCCGAGATGGGTTACAAACCCCTGTATTGAAATTCCTATATGCCCCTTTACACACCGTCTCGTATATCTGTAAAATTCAAAAACATACAAAACCAACCAACAAAAAAAAAAGAACTTTTTTCACAAATTAATCAAAAAAAAAGTGAATTGATTGGAAAGTGAAGTGTAATTGAATAAGAATGAACGAAAATTGAATAGCTATTGAAGAAAGAGAAGGCGTACGGAGTACTTCGATTGGTGGAAGAAATTGGAGGCGAGAGAGCGAGAAGCAAGCCAGTGAACGAGCCTCACACCGTTGGAGCGAACCATTTTTTGTGATGTCTGAATTAGGATTAGGGTTTGGGATTTGAGGTTAGAAAGAAAATAGTTGAGGGAGATAAACCCTAGTTAAACCCTAATTTTCAGACAGATTGGAAGGTTCTAGCGCTTTTTAGAGACACAGATGGTTCTTTTTATTTTTATTTTTATTTTCTTTTTTGGTTTTTGGTTTTTATAATGGAATCAGAAATCCGAGCTTGTGGGAGACACTTTTTTGGGCATTGGTTTTTATAGCTTTTTCACTTCTCTTTTTTGTGTTTTTATTTTTATTTTTATTTTTTTAAAGATATAATGGGGTTTTATGATTATTGTTTTATATCATTACATTAAGACATTAATTAATTTTTAATAAATGCGGGATTAAAATCTAAATTCTTTTTTCGAACAATAAAAATATTTTAACAACTGAATTAAATAAAACCTAAAATTATGTTTTAAAGTTCTAAATTATGGGACAAGTGGTGTTTTTGATAAGTCGAAAGCGGTAACTCTAGTGCTATAAAAAATTTCATAATTATGATACAAGTCATATGACATGTTAAATATTAGTGTCTCAACAATTTTAGTTACTAAAAGAAAATTAATTTTTCATAATTATTAAGATGATATGTTGTGTGATTAGTGTGTAATACATAAGCATATCATAGGAGAGTGACGGTAACCTTAACTCATAAATCTCAAACATCCATGTCGGAGAAAGGTGAAAAAAATAAATAATAAATAAAATAAAAGGTAGAACTAGACTGCAGAATTGGGTTTTTATCATACTATTTGGACTTAAAAATCCAGTTTTGTAGCTAATAATCTCATAGTTCCTTGTAGGTATTTGCAATTGTCTATGTTAGATTCTTATGTTGATTTATTTTTTGTTAAAGTTTCGTTTTTTAATTTGGCCCATGTAAATTAAGTGTGAGCACTCCCAACCCATTCATTAAGCCAAACAAACAAATGCTTGTCGCCTCGGATAAGGATCCTCTCCATTTGGAAATCTCTCCATTTGTCCATTTTATGGTTAAGATTTTATTTCACAAATCTAACGATATATAGGTTGCCTTGTCATTTAAAATTTTAAATGACGTGGCAGTCCGTACACTATTAGATCTGTGATATTTAATCTAGACCATGAAATGGAGACTCTCCATTTTATTTCAAATGGAGAGGATCCTTATCCTGAGGCCTCAGGCAAGAAAAAAAAAATCTCATATAAAAAAGGCCCGACATTTAAAATAAAAATTAAATAAAAGGCTCCACAAGTCCCACATTGTTTAGATGAAGAAGTTACTCTACAATATTATATAAATAAAAACTAATGTTAGAGTCTTCATTACCTAGAATTGGAGTGTTTTCTCCTCCCTTCATGTGTAAATAGAACATCTTTATACACAATATTATAAGAAAGTCTGTAATTTCTATAATAGAGCATATTCAAGACTTTCATTTTTATTAAACTAATTTATATAAAAGAGATGTAGTTTATTCAAAACTTTCTTATAAATGGTCAATTTTTTTTAGTAAAAAAAAAGAAAAGAGAAAAACCTCATTTATATTTTTTGCTTTAGGCCCCCAAAATGATTGGGCCGGCCGTGAGTGTGAGTGTAAATTATTTGAGCTGAACTGATTGAAGTGAATATGAGTTTGAATTTCAATTTTTACTTCAAATTGAGTGAATGAAATATCAATAATTACAAATATTTTCTAAGGAGTTCACCTTTTTTTTTCTTTTTTCTTTTTTTCTCTCTCTCTCTCTCAATATTGAACTAAGAGAGATACGCCTTCTTCCCCAAGTTTAGCGACTTATGGAGCATTAGAAATGTATCATAAATGAGACCTTTAAAATGTCAAAACAAAAATCTTAAAGACAATTAAAGATTTCCCTTAACAACAATGGCCAGCAATTCATGCAAGAAAAAATCAATCCAATATTAGTCCATGTTACGTCTTGGTGAGCAAGAAAAAATCAATGCAATATTAGACACAATATTGTGCCAAAAAAAGAGTTTTGAGTTTTGAGTCTCTATAGTCATTTTATAAAAATAAAAACTCTCAGTCACTCTCCATCTGTCTTTTTTTTCCCCATTTCTTTCCATTTTTCTCTTCCACCAAACGGATTTTAAGGAATATCTAGGTCATGAAATTTTTTATTTTCTATTTTGCCAAGTCTAGGCCATGAATTGAGTATATAAAGGAATATCCATTTTATATACCATTTGCAGGTCTTGATTCGCAGCATGATTTTCTGACCTATAACAACATTAGTCCATTATGGCACAATCACTCCAAAAATTTGGGCCCTAAAGCTCCAAGGCCTAAGAAAACACCCATCTCACTAGCGTTGAGCCTGGGTTACCATTCTCAGCCCAACATACATATGGAAGAAAGAACTATGATGAGTTTTTGACTAACCAATGTAGCCATATTTGAATGTGCAAATGTATGCTTTTTGCAAGCTCGAAAAGTCTTCTTCTTCTTTTTTTTTTGGATTTTGTTAGCTTATTTAGGCGGCTCTCACACACAGACATATTACTTTTTGCTAAATTGCGGATAATTCATTAAGAAACCAAATAACTCAAATCTCTAAGTCAAGCCTCATGAACTGAGGGAGCAAGATTTAAGGAATTACATAAAAGAGAAACGGAAAAAGAATAAGCAAATTTGGCTAAGCTATGAGCCACCATATTTGCATCTCTATTTACCCAATAGGCCAACACAAAAATAGAAGGGAACTCCATAGTGAGAGCTCTAGCATTTGCAATAAGAGTCTGAATTTTCCAAGGGGTAACAACAAAGAAATCATTAAATGCATCGATGCAAAGCTTGGCATCACCCTCGACAATAATGTCATTCAAATGAATAGTCCTAGCACATACACAAAAAATCTATTTTTTTACCAAACTTTCAACAAATAAGCAATCAGAAAAGCACACGCAAACACATTCTAATGTGATTTTGTTTCGAGTTTAGAAATTCTAAAAGTTGGATTATTCTACTAAAAATCTGCCCTTGTATTGCTTGGATTATACGAGCTCATTGTAAGACGAAGCAAAATAAACTTTTAACAACAAGCCAATCAAGCCCAAGATTTTATTGCTGAGAAGGAAGTGAGAGAAGTCCAAGAATTACATTTCAAAAATAGAACTATTTTGACCCTGCACTTTTGAATTATAAGGACATGTGATCTTCCAAGAAGACAATGATTGCCAGAATGTCATAAAAACCAAATGCATGATTTTAAGAACAACAAAAGAATCTAAGCAAATGAAACATAACATCACCAAATGAGAGCATAAATGCATAATCTCATTCTCAGGCCAAATGGACCCACGTGTAAGACCAAAAAGACCTTGTTGGAGTGTCTTGCCAATGATCAACAACTCAATTGAATGGTACCAAGCATCCTAAGTGAAGTGAAAGTCCTGTAATTCAGGACAAGTAATCATAACCTTAAGTGGGGCAACAAGGACTGCAGCTATGGTGCATTGGTGCTTTAATTGATGCTTTTGGCAAGCAACTCCACGTCCAAAGAAGTGCTACAAAAGATGTGACCATATTTTATACACCTCTTTTACCTTATAAAATGATTCCAACTTTTTTAACATTTGTGCAAATCTCAAACTTAATGCGTATACTAATAACAAATCATCGAAGTGATTGCTTCTAAATCCAAGCTTTGAAGTTTCCAAGTGAGATTCTATGGATTAAAACCTAAGATAATATCACTAACACCCAAATTATAGGGAGTCCAAATATATGATATAAAACAAGAATTCCTTACTGTTGAAGTTCTTAGTTTTATCTATTTTAGTAAGGAAGACAGTAGTTTTAGAATGATGGTTAAATAATGAAATTCATCATTTCCTAACAGCTTAAATTTTTTGGACAACTAATAATTTACCATAGTTTTAGAGCAGGTGATCCCCCACAAATGAAGCGGGAATCTTTCCTAACAACTTAAACTTTTAAGACAATTAGTAATTTATTAACTAGAAACATGTCCTCTACTTCCTGGATATAATCGAAATTCGAAGTGGCCCATCTCAGAACTTGGTCATAAGTCCGGCTTGAACTCATATTTTTGAAAGCCAAATAACCAGTAATGGTGTTGAATAATGGTGGATGTTATTAAATGTGTTAACTTTTCATTCTCTTTACCATACATATCGCAGTGTTTTAAGGCTGCACCAACATGAGTTGGGCAAAAATTGAGGCCATTGGTGAGCTTATAAAAAGTGGTTCCAACCCACCATATGGATGACTTTAGAAAGGAATTGAGCTGGCTGAGAAGATGTTGCAGCATTCAATATTGGTCTAAGCAAATGGAGAGACAACATAATAAATGTGATTAAAGTAAGAAAAGAGAATAAAGAACAGGAAAAGCATCCTAGAACAAGGCCACAAGCCCCTACTAAGTGCTTTTGCTTTCTTTCAGCGCCAACTCTGCCTTTAACTCTATGTTTTCGCACTTTCTTTCACATTGGCATTGCTGCCAAAGAAGAAAATTTGATCTTCATAGCCTTGATCAAATACCTATTTATTTGCTAGAATAATGATTAAATGATTACTCACCATTTCATAACAATTTAAACTTTTAGAACAACCAGTAATTTATCAAGGAATCAGAGTGTGTTGGATCCCACTTATTGAGGAGGATTTTTGGCCCACACATAAAGGGGAATGTTAGAATAATGATTAAATAATTAAATTTATCATTTTTAAGTTTTTAGGATAATCGGTAATTGAAAAAACTAGACATGGTTGACCTTAATGGACTTACAAGTAATAATGTTTTCGCCTGGAATGTATAACAAATAGTTTCTCTTTAATTATAATGAATAAGAGAGCTTTATTATCAAGTTTCCTACCATACTTGATATCTGCTATTTTTGCAGTGAAATAAAAATAAGTTCTTTAGAAGGATGTTACTTGCGAGGAAAAGAACTTGATTCTTAATTGTAGCTTTTATCTCATCAAACAGAAGCAACAGAATTGAGATTGTATGACTCTTGAGCCATACTAATACCAATCCTACATGCAAAATTACCAACAATGTTCGTATTATATTCTAGTGCCGTAGGACAACACTAGTTGGAGCTTTACAATTACTGATACTGTGAATCTGTGATACATACATGATTTCTAGGATCCAGAATCCTAAGCATTATAGTGGACCCTTGCACCTAAGGCCAGTGATAACATTAATTTGACAGGCATCGGACTAGTCCCTTTCTTCACAAAGACATCAAACTTTGAGGGGGAAAGGGAAAAAAAGGAAAGAGAAGAAAGGAATAAAACAAAATAAAAAAATATACCATCCTAACACAGCTAACATACACAAGTAACCTTTTGTCAGCTCATGATACATGTTTAATTATTGAGAGAAAATGAAAAGAGGACTTGTTTTCTGTGAGAAGCATTCAGAGCTGGGTCATAGAATACAGGATTTTCAATATTCTTTTCATTCTAATCCCTCGGCAACCAAGCTAACCAACAATTAGAATTATAAAAAAGTAAGCCTGTGATTTTTACTACGCTTCAAACTAAAAGAAAGGCCAAGGCTCACTTTCTCACTTTGAATAAAGTTTATGCTTTCCCTCCATTTTTCTCAAGTCCTTCTTTGGGTTTCTACAGAACTCACAGGCAGCTTCTCCATCAAAGCATTCTTTGCTTCACTTAGAGTAATACTAGCTATCACTTAAACAGAGAGAGAACCTTTAACTATTTGTTCTTTTTATGTTCTGCCTTCTTAAATAGAACTTCTTTGCTTCTGAATTGAGTTTGAGGTTTCTTGTGAGGTGCTCCTTCCTTGTAGCTTCTTGGAGGAGCAACGCAAGCAAGAAAAGGAGTATGAAGCTGGTGGTTGAAGTAGTGGATGCTAATGATCTTATGCCCAAGGATGGTGAAGGCTCAGCCAGTTCATTTGTAGAAGTTGATTTTGACAATCAATTAAGCCGAACCAAAACTGTCCCAAAGAACCTCAACCCCATTTGGAACCAGAAACTTGTCTTTAATTTTGATGAAACCAAAAACCACCACCCAGCCATTGAAATTTCTGTTTACAACGAGAGAAGACCAATTCCTGGCAGAAACTTTCTTGGTCGAGTTAGAATACCTTGCTCTAATATTGTCAAGAAAGGTGAGGAAGCTTATCAAAGACTCCAATTAGAAAGGAAGTGGCTGTTCTCTTCTGTCAAAGGTGAGATTGGCCTAAAAATCTATCTTTCATCAGAATCCCGACCAAAATCTCCTCCCCCATCCTCTCCTCCAAAACCACTAGAAGCCCCTCTTTCTAGTCCACCAGAAGCCCAAATTTCTAGCCCTCCACCTCCTCCTGATACTGCTCCCATTTCAGAAAATACAAATATCAATAGCAATACATTATCTGCTATTCCCAAAGCAGAAGCTCCTGTTATTGAAACTCCAAAGGCTGTCACCGCAGCACCTGTGAAAGAAAATTATACATTTTCTGCAGTAAACAATTCTAGTTCCTCAGTTGCAGCTGCCAAGTCTAGTGGTGCTGCTCCTGCTAAAAGTCCAAAGAAGAAGATCAAGGAACTTGTTGAAGAAAGAGTTGGACCAGCCCAACACATATACAAACACCAAGCTCTGCAGCAGCCTGGCATATCAATAGAGAAACGACCACAAGGCATCCCATTCACCATGCACCAGGTTAATCCACAAGGCCAGACCCACCAGGCAGGCCACCAAGACGACTTCAATCTGAAGGACACCAATCCACAACTTGGTGAGAGGTGGCCAAATGGTGGAGCATATGGTGGAAGAGGATGGATGAATGGTGAGAGATATACAACCACCTATGACCTTGTTGAGCAGATGTTTTATCTATATGTTCGAGTTGTAAAAGCAAAAGATCTTCCTCCCAGCGTCATCACAGGTAGCTGTGATCCTTATGTGGAAGTCAAGCTGGGGAACTATAAAGGAAAAACAAGGCATTTTGAGAAGAGAATGAATCCAGAGTGGAATCAGGTCTTTGCTTTCTCAAAAGAGCGCGTTCAGTCCTCAGTACTAGAAGTTTTCGTGAAGGATAAAGAAATGGTAGGAAGGGATGATTATCTGGGAAGGGTGGTTTTTGACTTGAACGAGATTCCAACCAGAGTTCCGCCTGACAGTCCGCTGGCTCCTCAGTGGTACAGATTGGAGGAGCGTCGTGGACAAGGAAAGGTAAAGGGTGAGATCATGGTTGCTGTTTGGATGGGAACACAAGCTGATGAAGCCTTCTCAGAGGCTTGGCATTCTGATGCTGCTGCTGCTTATGGAGAGGGTGTTTTTAACACCAGGTCAAAGGTTTATGTATCTCCCAAACTGTGGTACCTCAGGGTGAATGTGATTGAAGCTCAGGATGTGCTGCCTAATGACAGAAACAGGTTCCCAGAAGTTTTTGTCAAAGCTCAGGTTGGAAGTCAAGTGCTCAAAACCAACATAAGTGCAACTCGCACTACTAATCCACTTTGGAATGAAGATTTAGTCTTTGTGGCAGCTGAACCTTTTGAGGATCAGCTGCTCATTACTGTTGAGGATCGTCTGCACCCTACGAAAGACGAGTTGTTAGGGAGTATTAGCCTGCCACTTGACATTTTTGACAAGCGGCTTGACCACAGGCCAGTTCACTCTCGATGGTTCAATCTTGAGAAATATGGCTTTTGGAATCTTGGATGCTGACAGGAGGAAAGAGCTCAAGTTTTCAAGCAGAATTCACCTAAGAGTTTGTCTTGAAGGTGGCTACCATGTACTAGATGAATCAACTATGTACATAAGTGATCAAAGGCCAACAGCAAGGCAGCTGTGGAAACAGCCAGTTGGGATTTTGGAAGTAGGCATCTTGAGTGCACAGGGGCTTCTCCCAATGAAGATGAGGGATGGCGGCAGAGGGAGTACAGATGCATACTGTGTAGCTAAGTATGGCCAAAAATGGGTTCGAACCAGAACAATTCTTGACACCTTCAATCCAAAATGGAATGAGCAATACACATGGGAAGTTTATGACCCCTGCACAGTGATAACATTGGGAGTGTTTGACAACTGCCACTTGGGTGGAGGTGAGAAACCAAATGGAGGTGGTGCAGCACGGGATTCGCGGATTGGAAAGGTACGTATTCGGCTATCAACACTAGAAGCTCATAGGATTTATACACATTCTTACCCACTTCTTGTTCTACAACCACATGGAGTAAAGAAAATGGGAGAGCTCCAACTAGCAGTTCGTTTCACTACCCTCTCTCTAGCTCATTTGGTGTATATTTATGGTCATCCCTTGCTTCCAAAAATGCATTACTTACATCCTTTCACAGTGAACCAAGTAGACAGTCTAAGACACCAAGCCATGAATATTGTAGCTTTGAGGCTTGGTAGAGCTGAACCACCTCTCAGAAAAGAAGTGGTAGAGTACATGTTGGATAGAGATTCCCACATGTGGAGTATGAGAAGAAGCAAAGCTAATTTCTTTCGTATTATGTCACTTCTTTCGGGCTTGTTCTCCGCAACCCGATGGTTTGGTGATGTTTGCAACTGGAAGAATCCTATGACATCAGTTCTGGTTCATATATTGTTTCTGATACTGATTTGGTACCCAGAGCTGATACTTCCAACTCTGTTCCTCTACATGTTCCTCATCGGGTTATGGAATTATAGGTTCCGGCCAAGGCACCCTCCTCATATGGATACTAAAGCCTCATGGGCAGAGGCAGTAAACCCAGATGAACTTGATGAGGAATTTGACACATTTCCTGCTTCAAGACCAAACGACATAGTTCGAATGAGGTATGACAGACTTAGAACTGTGGCAGGGAGGATTCAAACAGTTGTTGGTGACATTGCAACACAAGGGGAAAGAATTCAGTCTCTACTAAGCTGGAGAGACCCAAGAGCAACAAGCCTTTTTGTATTGTTCTGCTTTTGTGCAGCTGTGGTGCTTTATGTGACACCATTCAGAGCGGTGGCACTGCTTGCAGGGTTGTATTACTTGCGGCATCCTAGGTTCCGAAGCAAGCTGCCTTCTGTACCCAGCAATTTCTTCAGGAGATTGCCAGCACGAACAGACAGCTTACTATGATACTAAGTACTTCATAAAAATAAATGGTCTGTTTAAATTTTCGTTTTTTCAGTATGCAACGCATTGATAGTAGAGATGATTGTATAATATATACAACAGTTTGAACCAGAACCTCAATAAGTACTTTCTCAATGTATTCTTCATATTTTACTAAGTTCCATTATGATGGGTCTTAATTATTTCTCACTATTCTTGTGAATCTCCCTTTGCTGGCTACAATTCAACCATGAGCCACACCAATTCTCTTTTCTTGCATTCTTTAGCATCGCAAGAAATTGCATACAAAACATCAGTTTAGTCTAATTAATGATTTGTGCAAACAATTGCAACCTAATTTGAGGAGTAAACTTGAAATAAAATCTAAAGTTATAATATAAAAAAATTTTTTTTAATGACGAGAAACCTCAAAGAGGTAAAGCCTTCGGACTTTACCACAAATGCACCAACACATTTGACATTCCGGCCATGTTCACAACTAACTAGACTGGTACCCAATAATATTCAAGTAATATCACCTAAATTTTGTACGAATACCCCATTTAACTGAGTAAAGTCTTGCACAAAAAGATGAAACAAATCACATATCATATATATCAGAAGTCAGTTGCACCCCACAACCAAAATTTGAAAAAGGAAAATCTCTTGCACAAAACATCACCTAACACAACATCCAAAATTTAGATGTCTATTACCAATGGCACTAGAAGAGTACAACTGTTAAGACCAGGTTCAAACAAAACAAAAGTAAACAAAACATTTAATGAAGAAAAGCAATCCTAACACATTCCAGTGTTTCATCTAGAACTTCAACTCATGTGGTTTCATCCCCGACTTCAGAGAAAACCTTGCAGCCAGGTAGGCCTTCAATTCAGGAACTGCCTCAATGGATTTTATCAATGCTGTGTCGACACCCTTCTGGTCATCTTTTTTCTCTTGTGGGAGCACATTTTTCTCCTACATTTAAGAAAGAAGATAATAAAGAATTAAAACAAACATAAAGAAGAGAATTTTACCATTCACTACAAACACCATCAATATTAACAAACCAACCTCTTTGTCGGCCTCAAAAAACTCGCCTTCTCCCTTCTTTTTCTTCTTCTGTACTTCCCTGGAGAAGTACTTGTCATCAAACTTCTCCACATTAACTCCAGAGATGTCAACCTTTGTGGAAGTAGCAACCACATAAGGCTGATTGACACGTCTTAGAGGAACACCATTAACCTTGAATGGGCCTGCATTGACAAGCATAAAATATATCACAAGAGCCATAAAGAAGTTAACAAGGGCAAATAAGTACTGCATTACAATCTAATGACAGACTAAACCAGAACTCATCTAGTGTAATGCACCAAAAACAATTAAGAGATATAATGTATCTGCATCTCCAATTTAGCAAGACCAACCACATGATAAGTGATAACTGAACATGACATATTTTAGAAAAGTAAAAAGACTGTTCTAAATATTCACTATCTATAAGATTATGTTAGTTCAATCAATGTTGATCTCATTCCAATAACTTAACAAAGACTTAAAAATAAAAAACCAGATAGACAATTTTTAAGCAAACAAACAACCACTCACCAGTGACCAAAAGCAATCCAGATGAGAGCTGCTTCAAGAAAACAACTCTCTTTCCCATGAACCTCCCAGCAAGAATGATCAGCACAGTACCCGGAGTAATACTAGCCCTACAAATTGGAAAAAAAAAAAAAACAATTTTAACCACAGGTGACAAAGATTAAGATAATTACACTTGTCAATTAGAAAGCCAAGAGGACAAATAACTAATCAAGTGAATACCTGAACAACCCAACAACAAAAATCACAGTTCAACTCATCTAATTGATCCTCAAGTTAATAAAAAACATCATTGCTTTTGAATCCAAATTAACAACAAATAAGATTCAATATTTTATACTCTTTCCCCCACCATTTTCGCAACAATCATGGGCACACAAATACACACCAATAAATATACAAAATCCATCATTTCCCCACGTTTTCCAATCAACCAAACTCAACAAAATTAAACACCAACAACCAACATAAGATATGTACAGACCCACATTCATATACACTCACAAGTCATAAGACAGCAACATTAGCCCAAAAAACGATTAGCAAACAAGAAAACTGAGCAGTTACACACAAAATTACACATACACACATACAAATCCAACATTTTCCCACATCATATCAGCAACTAAACACTACCCCAAAAATAACCAACATCAAGAACCAATTACCCAACAATCAAAACAAACTAACACACCTATAGATACATATGATTATGTATATACATTCACACATCCATATAGACACAGTAATCCAAAATTTTCCAACATCAAAACTCAATTACCCAACAACCAAAACAAACTCATAAACACATAAAATCATGAATGCATACATATACACACAAATGTCAACATAAAAATCCAAAATTTGCCCACACCATCTCACAGCAACCAAACAATTACCCAAAAATAACAAATACCAAACAACCCAAACAATCAATCAAACACAAACATACACATATAGATACACATAATTGCATATATAGATATAAAAACCTGAGCTTGGTGGGCTTGGGTTTGCGCTTGTTGACGAGTGGCTTCTTGACATCGTCAGCAGGGTAGAACTTGGGTGGCTTCTCGGCTGGACAAGCAGCCTTGGGCTTAGCATCGTGGCGTGGGAAAACGCCGCCGTTTTTGGCCTTGATAGCCCAGAGGCCTCTCTTGTGATACATCTTGGACCTCGAGTACTTCCCGATCCCACGAATCAGATCAGGGTTTCTGCTCCCTTTAGGTGTCTTCTGCTTTGGTGCCATTGCTCTCTCTCTCTCTCTCTCTCTCACTCTCTCTGAGTTTGTGAATTGGAAATGGGAGGCTCAGCCAGAAACCCTAGTTCAGAGGGGCTATATATGTGTGTGAATATATTTATATAGGTCGGAGTGTTAAAAATGTCAAAACCCTAGCAAACCCTAATGTGAATTCGGTGGGCCTAATGTGGGCTTGTTGAATGTTAATGGGCCTGGAGATTTCTTTTTCTTTCTGAATAATAAGTTTACTTAACTTGAACTAACCAAAAAAGGAAGTGTTTAACCATCTAATTTTGTAAGTTATTCAAGTATTAGTTTTTTCGACAAGTAGAGTAAATATTGTGGTCATGTCTAAATTATAGGGTTGTTGTAATTCATCATCTTTCATATTTTTTAATTTAGTAAAGAAAAAAAAAAAAAAAAAAACTAACATAGCCTAGAAATTAGGATTTGGCTTTGGTCCAGTGCATTAGCACTAAAGTATATATAGTTACGATTTCTTTATGTTCGGTCCAATACACTAAAGTAACTACATTCAACCCATCAAGTTTATGAACCCAACACACACAACACCTCGGGTTAGTTTTTCATCGATTGATAGGTTAGGTCTTGAATATATTTTTTGAAGATCGAAATAATTCGAGTTAAAAAATTTTCAACACAATTAATTTTGCCCAATAATCAATAGTTTAAATTTGTTAATTTGATTTATTCTAGTTTCATGATGTTGGAAGCGAAGCCAATTGTGTAAATTGCTGCTAATTATTGAATAGTGAGCTCAAATAGTTGAATAAAAACCTTCTTTTCTTTTCTTTTTTTTTAATTATATCTAACAAAATGGTCCAACCCGACGAGGTGACAACCCAACTCAATTGATCCTATAAGTTTATGGATTAAGGATTTCTCAACTTGAGAAAATTGGTTTGGGTTGAAAAATATCCCAAATCTGACCTAATGTGTACTCCTGATTCATGGTCATCTATATACATAAAGCTTGAAGTAAATAGTAAATGTTTTATTAACAAATTTATTTTATGTATTTGAAAATGGATAGTATTTATCTCCAAACTAGTTTAGAGGAAATCTTCCTTTTAACCCATTATGTGGCAACTCATAAGACTATCCATGTATACTTTTTTAGTCACATGACTTATTTAATAAGTCACATGACTTATTTAAATAATACACGTAAATGCTCTTATGAGTCGCCACATAAAGAGTTGAAGGAAGATTCCTCCAAAATTGTTTGGATGCAAATTTCGTCCATTTAAAAATAATTACCAAAATATTTGAATTGATACAACCCGTTAAATATCTAAATCTTAAAGTTTGATTCTCCTTCATTTTTATTTTTTTTTATGGTATCTTTTTAATTGAAAATCATAATTTTGAGTAGTATATGTAATTAAATTATTCTAATTAAGCTAGGCAAAGTAATGTGAAATAAATACAATGTACAAACTGTTCACAGTTGCCTCTATTACGATCGTAAACATCTAACCTCAAATTATAGAATATCTCCTTAGGGAAAATGGTCTTAATAGAGGAAAATGGTCTTAATAGAGTCAACCTCTAGAAATGGGGGCTTTTATAAACGGTATGCCGTTTTGTCACTATTGCAATTTACAGTAATAGTCAAGCTTACGGCCCAAACAGTGTACGTGGGCCTGGCCCAGTTAAAAAAATGCTGTCCTTTTTCCCCCTAGTCCCTAGATAAATAAACGGTTTGCCGTTCTTGGCCATAAAAATGCAGCCTATATTAAATTTATATATATATATATATATATAATCTGTTATATTTAGAGATGGGTTCAAGTTACATCCAGTGTAACTTCTTAAATTTTACATCTTTTTTGAGTCGTTGATTCCATTAGATCCAATGGCAAGACAATATTATTAAGTCAATTCAATTTCCCGAAATATGCTCTTTTTGTTTCTCATTCATTCTCTTTCCTCCTTTTTCTCTCTCTCTCTCATCCTTAATTTACGAACTTCTTACCTTGCTCCTCTCTCCTCTCCCTCTCCCTCTCCATCTACTACTTCATTACCTTTAAAAATATTGCTCTTCCTTCCCCTCTGCTCTATTTCTGGGAAATGCAAGTTGCTCGGGAAATGCAAGTTGAGCAACCCAGTTTAGTTGATGGATGGGTTCAAGCCAAACAAATTGTTTTACGAGTTTAGCATAGCGGCAGCAGATTTTTTTTTTTTCTCTCTCTAATTACTGCAGGGAGTGACAACTTGACAACAGCCCACATTCCATTTCGTTGCCAAATGTGCTATGGTTATAAATTAATTTATCAATTTTTAATGACCAATGGCTTCTGCAAGGATGAAGTTCAATTCCATTAATTGAACCCCATGAGATTCTAGTCCCACGTGCTCCTTCATCAACGTCTTCCTAATCATTCACAAATTCCTCAAACTTTTTTCAAGACTTACAGTTCCCAGATTTTGAGTGACATTGTGTCTGTGACTACAACTGCAACAACAACGTGAGCTTGTTGTCACAAAGAGAGTCCTTAAATAAATGGGTGAACAAATAAGGCACTTGAAAATTAAGCATGAGAGAGAGCGAGATAAAAATAAAAAAGGAAGAGAGAGAATGAACAGGCAAAATAAAAAAGGAAGAGAGAGAATGAACAGGCGTACAATATGAGAAAGTTTTGGGAAATTAAATTGATTTAATAATATTGTCTTGCACACCATTGGATCTAATGGAATCAATGACTCAAAAATGGTGTAAAACTTAAGAAGTTACACCAGGTGTAACTTGAACCCATCTCTTATATCTATTATATAATATAATAAATAAACTAATAGCTAAAACGTCAGCCTTCTCCCAGAGTCTGTCACATCAGATTTCCTCTTCCCACAACCCTCACTCAATTTCCATCCCTTTTAAATTTTATTTTCTTCCTTTCTCTTTTCTCTCTCTCTCCTGACTCCTCATCTCCTGACTAATATGGTGGTTACAATTTTTGGATCTGACCGTTACTAAATCTCTTACTCTACTCTTTCTCTCTCCTCCAAACATAACTCCTCAAAGAGTTTAGACCCTTCAGTTCTCTCTTCTTCTTCTTTTTCTTTATAAATTCTCACCAATTGATCAGTATGACCTTCATCTACTATGGCTGCCCTTCTGCCAAAACGCACTTAAATGAGTGCAAGGGACATGGCGAGGCCCATCAACTAGCAAACATATATG
This sequence comes from Fagus sylvatica, assembly GCA_907173295.1. Lineage (NCBI taxonomy): Eukaryota > Viridiplantae > Streptophyta > Magnoliopsida > Fagales > Fagaceae > Fagus > Fagus sylvatica. Next base: position 2,419,260 of record OU015762.1, read on the forward strand.
GTTTTTTTGTATTGTTATTATTATTCATTATTTTCTATTTTCTATTTTGGGTTTTCAGCCATTCATGATGAACGGACTTTCCACTACATCTCTTCTTGAATATGTTTGGGTTTAGGATTCCATTTGTTTTATTATATGAAATAAAGCAATATTGCAAAAGTATAATGTCCCGATCATCCTTTCCATCCTGATTTGATACGGTTTCACCTGGTATTTCTTTCTTGACATTTGATTTTGAATAATGCTATTTTATGTGTTTATTAATCTTTTATATCATTCACACCCTAATCTTGGGATGGTTTATATTGAATACTTTCTGACTTTGTTTTGGATGGTAATGTTATAAGTGTTCAATGATCTTTGTATGATTAAATGCTCTAATGTTGTCTATTTTTTGAATTTCAGGTTGGGCAAAAGTCATACAAGGGAGGCTATATGAGATTTCAGATGAACCTGAAGCTTTTGAGCCCTTGCAATTTTGCATAACATTATTAATTTTTTAAAGCTTATTTTGCGATTATTTTGTTCCCAATTCTCTTTTTTCATCTTCAAACTCTCTTTATACAAGTGTTTTTGTATGGTTCAAATTCAATAATTGTGTGCTACTTCCTATTTTGGTGAGCCTCTGTTAAGCAAATGGATAGTTAATGATCTTTCTCCAATTATATTTCTTGCTGCCTTGCATAACTATTTATGATAATCATCCACATGAATATGAATATGGAAAAAAAAAATATATATATATATATATATATATATATATATATATATAAATATATATATATTCTTCAAATGAACTCTTTTGCAACTGTATCTGTTGGTGGTCAAGATCCATAATTTTCATTTAAAAAAAAAAAAATAGAAGCAAAAGACTATAGGAGAATAAAGAATTTAGAGAAAACGAAGAGATTCCAATGGTGAATTTGTTTGATTGGTCGTAGATGATATTTGTCATGATCTCTCAATTTCAGTAGTTGCAAAAACAACATATGGGATTATAATACATTTCAGCTTGAAGAACTAATATAAATCCAACTCTTTGCTACAAGGATCTATCTTTTAATTTTCTCTTTTTCCCAAATCAAATTAGTACTGAACAACATAGCAAGATAAGGATTTGTGAGTGGTGAATAGTTCGCTAACCCATGGATGGACAAAGAGGGAACATACTTTGCATTTTGTTGCCACGTGGTTAATAGTGGCTAGCTAGGGAATAGCTTTTGGCTTAAGATGTGGTAAAATTAAATTGCATAAACAATAATATACTTAAGATGTCGCAAAATTATATGCTTTCCCTCTCAAATTATGACTAATCTTTCAAACCACAACAACATCCTCAATCACGACCTCATTTCCCCTTTCACCATCCAATGCATATAACACCTATTGAGACTAATTAATTATACAGCCTTACTAACATAATTTTATCTATGTGCTTTCGAAACCTTTTTTTAGATGTAGATCATTCAATGCACAACTTCACAATCTCTCTTTGATTTGTATTATTGATAATATTCTTATTCAATTTTATTAGATGTATTTGAAATGAAACCATGTTTGACATAAGTGCTAATTTACCTTCTTCTTCTTTTTTTTCTCTCTCTTTTATTTTGTGTTAAACTTGTCTACCGTAAGTTAAAAACTTAGTTATGGTTTATTTCCCTCAATTTCTACACCTGTAGATCTTTCTTTGCTATATATGTTAGGTGTTCGACAAAAGGCTTTTAAGAGCAACTAATATGTCGCATTCTTTTTTTATTTTTTTTGTACAGATAAATCTTCAGGTTTTACAACTGGAGGGGAGTTTTGTTTAGTTATTGTCATATAGGTGAAAATTTTTGAAAATTTTTCCATTTTTATTTTTTATTCGTTTATTCAGTCGCTGTCTTTGGGCCAGATTTTGCTAAAGCAATTCTATATAGTTTTTTATTGAAATTTTGTTGACTTTTTTTACCCTTCACAATTTTACACATAATTATTAATTTTTTAAATGCTTATTGCGTTTAATTTCTAACCTTTCTTACTAGAGTTTAACTAACTACTTGATATTAAGAGTTTAAAAATATACAACATGAGAAACTTGATTAACTTGAAACTCTACTAAACACCAAGACATCTATTTCTTTTTATTTATGAGTTTAACTTACCTGTTAGTGGTAAAATCAATCCAAACTTTTTATTTTATAGAGTAATTTTAGTGGGGTATAGACATATATAGTTTATTTTAAATGATTTAAGGCTTTCTCAATATCTTTTAATTATATCATATTTAGTAACTTTCCCGTACATAGCACGGGTTTGCGACTAGTATAAATTATAAAACGAAGTTGAGAGAAAGTTTTTAGGCCTTCCCTGACCTTGCCACGTCGGATTTGTTGCTCACACACCATTACACCTCACACATCTATAATCTATAATCTATATACAAGAACTAATGGCCAAGACATAACACAGTTAATTCAACAATCAATTTAATTAATTTTTCATGCGGATAGTCTTTATTGGGTTTTGATTTGGAAGATCCAATTGGCGGTTGATTTTGATGAATTTATATTATAGATGAATTTGTCATTGTTTTTACTGTTTTCTTGTTGCTCAATTTGCTTAACATTGGGAGGCTATGTGACAATGTCTATATCTAAACTTACCAATAAATAATCAATTCCAATGTCAGTGATTGCGAATGTGGGGATTCAGTGCTGGCATCTGAAAAAAGTGAGTCTAGACATTTCCTCCATCTTTGCTTGACTTTTATTTCGTTTGTGTTCTTGCTCATTAAGCTACTTTGACAACTTTCTCTCATATTTTTTTCAAAGGAGTTTCCATTGCTTAACTTAGAGAACTAGAGCTTTCCATCTTATCATAGCACCGATTTACATGCGGTGGGTCTTACTCCTATCTACCTTTCAATAGCTTAATTTACTGATTTATGATTAATGGATTGTTTAAGCACGTTTACTATGACTCAATTATACTCTGTTAGCAGTTTCTTTTATGTTTTATGGGAATTGTGCTAATCTCCTACTGATCTTGAAGAATGGTGAAAGTATACATTTTTTGGTCATAAGCTGATGCCTCCATTTTCATTATCTGGATTCTTTTTTAATGTGCAAATTTAATCATTTAGTTAAAGTAAGGTTCAAGTGTTCATGTTTTTTGTTCTTTTGACTTTTTTAGAGGAATTAGTGGTTTAACTTGCTTCATTGCTTGATTCTAATAGAGTTGTCCATATTACACAGTTTAGGTGTTGGATTTTGAGGAGAATTTCACATGAGAAGGGATTATATTAAAGTTGAGTCTGTGAGATGGTTTAGCTCACCTTATGCGTGCATGCCAAGTTGGTCAAGCTACTGAGTTGGTTGAGTTTTGGATAGATTTTTCATTTTCTCCAAATGATCTGAGAACTTTTATTTGTTTGAGACTATCTACTCCTACATAAGTGAAGATTTTTTTTTTTTCCCCTGGTGAGCTTTGCATCTTTATCTTATAAATGTTTCCAGTTTAAGAATGTTTATAGTGATTATGTAAAAGATTGGCTTCAAAACCTGCTTGCTAATGGTAATATTTTTTTCCTTTTTTTTTTTGGTTGACCTAATCATCCTATTGTGATTCCCATTAAATTTTACACAACATATCGTTTGTGTAACATTCTCATCATTATCATGTAAATTATTTGCTCATATTAAAACTTTTATCTAATTGGTATGGAATTGATATGGACTTATTTCCTCCTCAGATGCAAAAATCACATGTAAAGGTGGGTTCACAAGGAATTTCATTAAAATACTTTGGTAGCATAATTTTTTAATAACATGTTTCTCTATTGCGTATTATATTTCTTTCATACAATATGCTTTCTCTCTTTTCTATCTTTCTCCAATAGCTCCAGATCTCTTCACTCCCTCTTTTTCTATCTTCTTGCAATAGGTGACATCATCTTGCAACAATTTTTTTTTACTCATTAAACATTTAGATGCCCACTTACCACTCTCTTAATCCCAACAACTCATTAATTGAAAGTTTTTATTAGAAGGTCTTTTACTTAATTAAAAAAAAAAAAACCACTCATTGATTAATTATTAATTATTTTATTTTATCATATATAAGTCTTTAATGGAAATCAAAAGTTCTATGTGGTGGTGAGACTTGAAATGGAAAAGGAATATATGTTATTTATTTTCTTCTTCTTTTTAATTTGTAGATTATTTGTAAATCTAATTAAAAAAAATTTATTTATTGTTTCGTTGGGTGAGAGAATATTGTTAATTTTATTAGGTTCCTCAATTACGTTTTGAATTTACAGGGCATCAATGAATCAAACAAAAAGATGGTTGGGAAGGGAAAAGTTGTCCCATATCATGTTTATTCATTGAGTCTCTGTATCATGGGTGCATGGTATCTTTCCTTGAAAAGATTGCAAACTTAGCTAATTACATCCTGAATTGGTTGGAGTAGTAACAACAAGGGAGGTTACGCAAAAGGCAAGAGAGCAAGGCTATAATGGATGACATCTAAGGCTTGCTGACTCAGGGAATGAAAACATTTATATTTTGTTCATAGAATGGTGCAAGTCTAAAATGATTTTTTTTTTTTTTCATGTAAGTCGACAGAATGAACAAACAAGACATTCAATATAGAAAGATCGATTCTTTTTCCCTAACACTAACTGTAGTGGTTGGTATTTTTTTTTGTAAAGCAAGAGAGCAAGGCTGTAATGGACGACATCTGAGGCTTGCTGGCTCAAGGAATGAACACATTTATTTTTTGTACAAAGAATGGTGCAAGTCTAAAATGATTTTTTTTTTTTTTTTCTTCTTCATGTAAGTTGGCAAAATGAACAAACAGGACGTTCAATAAAAAAAGATTGATTCTTTTTCCCTAACACTAACTGTAGTGGTTAGTATTTTTTTGTACGCGGTTAATCCCGCACTTCTCTGTACTTCTCTTCCATGACCCTCTATGTTTTTCTATTTTCAAGATAAGCTTATAGAAAATATCCTTGACTATAATCAAGGAGCTTTAAGATATTTGATCAAAGATTGGAATTTATCTTCTTTTCAAGGTTTGTAATCCTGTTTTTGAATCTTATTTTAAAAATGGATTTATTTTAGTGTGTTTTATAAGTCTTTTTTTAACAAGTTTTTTTTCCCACTTACCATTTTAAAAGTGCATAGTTTAGCCATTAGTGGTTGATTACCGTGTCATGTGTAGCAAAGTGTTTAATCCTTTTGATATTATTATTATTTTTAATCTTTTTGTTAAGATGAGATTTTTGTTGTTCACAAATAAATTGTTACTGGCTTGAATGTAGTGATTTTGAAAAGACTTTTATTTTTTACTTAAATTGTTACTTATTGATTTGGTGCTAAAACTTTTTTTTTTTTTGGCAACTCTTCTCTTCTTTTTCTTACTCTTTGGTCTTTGTAGGTGAAAATTTATCATATATTGTTAGATGAAACAAAGATTGTCATTTAAATTCAAGTGCTCTTTTCTGTTCGTTGGAATTATAATAGGTTCTAAAAAGTTTTCAAAATTAATTTATTCATCACAATGGAGATTCTCATTCTCTCTGTACTTTCTTTTTTTAATAGTTTCTTACTATATATAATTTTCCCATGCATCGCATGGGTTTGTGACTAGTTTAAATAAGAGTGAACAGTTTGTACTAGTACCATCTCCAACAATTCTAATAAGACATGTAAACAAAGTATTGAATCCAAAATTACATGCTACTGTCAAAAGTTTTGTAACTTGAAGAAAAAAAAGAAATTAGAAACATTGATAGAAAAGCTTGTACTATATAGTAGCATTTAGTTCACCAAAGTGCACATTTTGACATGAATTAAACCATATTGTTACAGAGCTGAGAGATTAGCATTTTTTTTTCCTGAGAGTCAAGTTGTTCTATGTGTCATTTATGGAAGGACCTAGACATGAATCATTATGTTATTAATAATATACAAGAAATATAGTAATGAGTGTGCTAAACACATTTATGTGTTATCTTCCTGATCCTGCACATGCCACCAGGCTGAATGCCTGTCTAAAATCAAATTAGAATCCAAGAAGGTATAGCTTAAGAGGATAAGTACCTCAGTAGAGTGATTTTGCCATGCCTGCTGCTAAGTTGTATCATATTAAACCAGTTTATTGATGTTGGAAGCCAAATCATCACATAATGTCAACATTTGCTACCAAACACCCAAGGACATTGTGTGTTTTAATACTTCAGCACAAGTTCTATGCCTAACTTCATTTCTACAGTCATACATAGGAATAATATCACATATCATTGATTTGACATACTATCATACCCTTTAAAGAAGCTAGGTGTGTAACAAATGTATAGTTCAAGTGATAGGAAATATAAAACAAATAGTTTAACCGATAAATATGTAAAAAAGTTAAAGGATGAGACATGCACTTCATGTACACGAAGTCACAAGATACTTTGTGACAGTCTCTTATTAAGCTCTAACCTGAACCAATCCTCAGGACACATGGCTTTCATAAGAAAGACATAACACATATGGCTTCTACTACTTGATAACATTATGCACTAAGCAGTAAAGAGAGGGAAACGTGATTAAATTACAACTACAAGCAACAATATTTATAAATTGATGCCATCATAGCTTTCAACATTTCAAGGATGTTCCATTTCCATGTCATGGTCAGGCACCAGAGTAGATAGATTGAGCAACCAGCTCAAATGGGCCTAATAAATTAATTTATTTTTAAATTATGAAATTCTACTCATGGCTAATCAAATGATGAGGCATTGTAATTCTATGCAGTATTAAATGTTGGGGAATGAAACATGATCATTCGTGTTACAAGCATAATTATTGAAAAACTAGCCAAAAAAGAAAAGAATGATATCAACACAGGTGATTAAAACAGTACACATAAAGACTGTTTGAAACATAAAATTAGAAGTGCAAATTCAAGCTTCTTTATAGGTATATATGGTGGGGAAAATTACAAAGCATAGAAGAAAACTCAACAGCCACCACCAAAGAAAGAAAACCAAAAAGCTTCACCAACTCCAATGAAACATATCCATACAAATTGATAAACCTGAAATCTTGAGTTCTCAAAACATGCTATCTGTTCTTGCAGGCAACCTCCTTAGAAAGTTTTGAACCACTGAAGGAAAGCCAACACGAAATCTTGGATGCCTTAGCACATAAGCCACAGAAACAAAGATGAGCAATCGGAAAGGAGCGATATATGTCACTAAACAAGCTACAAAACAGAAACACAGAAAGATAATTGTAGCTCTTGGATCTCGCCAGCTTAGCAGAGATTGCACCCTCTCCCCTTGAGTTGCCATGTCACCAAGCACTACTTGCATCCTCCCAGCAATGCCTCTCAATCGATCATATCTCCTTTTCAAAACTTCACCTGTCTTCTTAGATGGTAATGGATCAAACTCTTCATCCAATTCTTCTTCATTTGTTGTATCAACATGAGATAGTTTAGTATCCAGGTGAGGAGGATGTCTTGGCCTCTTTATGCTACGCAAAACCCCAACAAGAAAAAGGGTCAAAAAGATTGTGGGCAATATCATTCCTGGGAAACGAAGCGCAACCAAGAACAAAAAATGAAAGGCCAATGTTGCAACATTACTCTTCCAAATGCGTATCTGCTCAAACCATTTGATTAAAGCTAAAATACCACTCAAAAGCTCTAAGATCCTGTCATAATTTGCTTTCGCTCTTCGAATGCTCCACATATTTGATCCAACATCCAACATGTAATCAACAACCTCTTTCTTTAGAGGTGGCTCAGCACGGCTCAACCTCAATGAGGTTATAAAGGCAGCTTGGTGCCTCAAGCTATCAAGCTGATATACAGATAGTGGATTAAGGTAATGCATCTTGGGAAGTAAAGGTTGCATATAATTCTGTAGTGTATCAATGAAAGATGCACAAGAAAATTTCACAGACAACTGAATTTCTCCCATCTTCTTCACCCCAGAAGGTTGTAAGACCACAAGTGGATAAGAATAAGAGTAAATCCGATTACTTTCAAGAGTGGATAACCGAATTCTTACCTTCCCAATTCTTTGGTGATATCCCTTTCCAGCCATATCCCCTGCCTGTAAGTGACCATTATCAAAAACTCCAATTGTCAGGACAGTACACAAATCATAAACATCCCATTCAAACTGTTCATTCCACTGTGGAGTCAAACTATCAAGAATAGTCCTTGTCGTAACCCATTTTGAACCATATTTAGCTACACAATAGGCATCAGTACGCTTCTCTTTAGTCTTCATTACTGCCAAACCGGTAGCATTCAAAATCCCCAATACCAAGGTTCCAATGCCAGGCTTCTGCTTTTCACTAGTAGGCCTGAGATCACTGCTGTAGTTTGTAGCCTCATCAAGAACATGATACCCACCATCCAAAGAAATCCTTGCATTAATTCTACTTGCAAATTTCACTTCCTTCTGTTCTTTATTCTCCCCTGCTACTTCAGGCCTCTCAAGATTATACCACATAGCACTTGCAGCTGCATTGTCCTTCCTCTTCATCTTATCCTGCAAAGGAATCACAACCCTCCCCAAGCTCACACTCTCTTCCTTATTCGGATTCAACTTATCCTCCACACTCAAAACCAAAGGTTCCTCAAACGGTTCTGCTGCAACAAACATCATATCCTCATTCCACATAGGATCCACATTCTTACTCAATGAATTCCTACTTCTCAAAACCAAATTCCCAAGAGTCCCCTTAACAAAAATTTCCGGGTTCTTCCTATTCTTATCTTTTAGTACCAAATCTCGGCCTTGAATCACATTAACTCTAAGATACCATAGCGTAGGAGAAATATATGTCTTAGGACCTTGTATATCCCGATTCCCGCATCCTCTGCTGCATCCAAAATCCATGCTACGGAAAAAGCTTCATCTGCTTGAGTCCCCATCCAAACAGACAACATCACCTCTCCTGCTCCAAGCTTCACACCATTCTTATCCTCCAACCTGTACCACTGTGGTGCCAATGCACTATCAGGCGGAGCACTTGTTGGAACATCACTAATATTGAACTTGACTTTACCAATCATTTCATCACTCACTTCAACAAGCTTATTACTCACAACAATCTCCAAAGTATTAGTCTGAATCCTCTCTCTTTTGAAAGCAAAGACTTGGTTCCATTCTGGGCTTGATTTCTTCTCAAAGAACTTTGTAGTACCCTTATAGTTTCCTAGTATAATTTCCACGTAAGGATTATATGTATCAGGTCCATCAGGCCCTGCCAAATCCTTTGCTTTCAAAATCTTTACAAACATGAACTGCATTTGTTCAATGAGGTCGTGGGTTCTCTTGAGACCAGTCGTGTTTTTCGAACTGATGTTTGGCTTGGTCTGCTTGATTGAAAAATCTTCTTTTGCCTTTGCCATTGATCAAACTGTTAAAAAAAAAAAAAAAAAAAAAAAAAAAACCAAAAGCCAAAAAACTTTCAGAAACCAAAGTAAAAAATACAAAGAAAATTTTGAATTGCAACTAAACAAAAAATAATAATAATAAGTCCATTTGTAAAATCAATATTAGAATAAAAACTGCAAACCATAGTATTATTAAGGGAGTGATACGTGCATACTACTAAATTACTAAAGCACACCGTCTGTACAGATCACTTAAAATGTGAATATATATCCATAAGTTGTGAACATTGATGTTCACATTAGGTAGTGTGTGCACACTATGCAACAATGTTTACCATATTAGTAATTAGGTAAGAACCATGATCTAACAGTATCTATAACATTTCAATCTTATTCTAAGAAATAAGAGAAACCCATTTTAAAAAATCAAAAGCAAATTCAGGTTTACATGTCTACAAAAACAAAAAAGAAACAAGTTTCAAGATTAAAAATAATGCAGACTACTTGTAGAGACATTTATAAGATCAACAAAAAAAACTACATTGGAAACACAAGCAATAAAAGGGAAAAAATATATTTTAAATCCAGAACCAATTATTCAGGTTGTACATGAAGAAAGGAAAAAAGAATAGAATGCAAACTACTTACAGGTTCTATTGGGTCCAAAGTGAAAACAGCACAGACAGTCCCTTTGAGGAACACGTTTATTACACACACACCAGAAAATGAACAAATGCTAGGATTGAATGGGTGTGAAGATTTGGTGATGAAGGTGGTGGGCTCAAATTGGTAAGAGAATTGGAAATGTTTGAAAAAGGAATTAATGAGAGAAAATTCTGAGAGAGATATAGGGAGGGAAATCTGGGACACTCAATTTTTATTGGTCCACGTATGATTCAAATAAGGAAATTTTGAGGTTGTAATATGTTTTTTTTGTTTTTCCTTTTTGATTAATATGTACTTAAAAAGTTTTCAAAAAAGAAGAATTAAATGATTCAAATTCAAATTCATGTGTTAATGATTTTGATTTTGTTATAAGTGATTCAAATTCTTTCTGTTGCAGACGACTGTATTGACATTCTTATTAATAAATATTAGCAATTAAAGAAAACAAATAACGTTAGCAAATTTTCCTTTTTAATCTTATTCCTTGATGCAAGTGGTGAATTGACATGGAGAACCAAGAAGACGCAGCTCCAACAACCCCAAAGCCCAGGGATCAACCTCTCTGCGATGAGTGCAAGGCTAATCCATCAAAGTACAAGTGCCCACGTTGCACCATACGCTCTTGCAGCCTCCCATGTGTCAAAGCTCACAAGCAACGCACTGCTTGTATAGGCAAGAGGAACCAGACCCACTTCGTTCCGCTCTCTCAGTTCCACGATAATCTCCTCTCTGGTACTTTTTTTTTCTCATCAATTCAGACACCCTTTTACCTGCTTTTCAACCTCAACTCATTATCAATACCCTTTTCACGGTTCCTTATTAGTTTTCTATAATGCTAGATTATCATATGCTTGAGAAAGTTTCTATTTTTAAATTTCAATTTCAATACCCTTGAATTTGTTTTTACCTTTTTAATGTGAATTGTATTTAGCTAGAGTGGAATCTGATTTGGTATTTAACTACATGTAGATTATAATATTCTTGAGAAAGTTTGTTCTTTTAGTGTGAGATTTCAATACAATTTCCATGGTCTTTGAAAAAATGTTCACAGGTGGATTATAATTTGCGTGGACAAAAGTTAACCGTTTTGTCTATGGATTAGGATAACTTCTTTGCTGTTTGCTTCAACTCTTTATGAGTATCTTTATGATTTGCTTGATTAAGTTTTGCTATTTTGCTTTCGTGTCTATACTAATACTCTAATATTCTGTGTAGATTATAATTTGCTAGAGGAAGTGAAGAGGGTTGCCGAATCTGCTGAGAGAATGAGAAGTAAATTGTACTGGTATCCTCATTATAAATTACCATGTCACCTTAAAAGCCTCCGGAGTGCTGCTGCAAGTCGGAAGACAAAACTCTTATTTCTCCCAACTGGAATGTCAAAAAGAGAGAAAAATCAAACTCGATACAACCAAAGGTTATTATTAGCTTCCTTGGAGCTCATTGTTGTTGATTAGATGATAAGTTATTGGTTGTTAAGTCTACTTGTGATTTTGGTAGATTTTCATTGTGCTATCATTTCTTCTGAGCTATGTAATGTCTTTTCAACTTATAAGCTTCTTGTGATCTATAAGAAATTGGTTAATGGTTCAGTTATGGCCTCTTTCTCTCTATATGGTGGTATTTTTTTTTTTCTTTTCAAACAGGCATGTTTGTGAATCTTTGCATATTGGTACTGGAGTTGAACTAGGGTAATATATTTCATGCACTTCTGTTTACAAGAATTAAGAATTAATGATGGTTGTTATAGATGAAAGAGATGGTTTGCAATGGAGATTGTTATTGGCGGAGCCTTAACATGGTGTTTCATCAGTTCACACTAGTTCATATAGGCACTTGGATTGTCAGTTTGTCACCCAGTAACTTCGATCTTAACTGCGGTTTTGTAATTGTTATTCTTATGCTATGTTCATTTCATTTATTAGTACTATCTGCCTCTTCCTTTGTGTCAACTTTTCCATCAGGTGGTGTCTTTGTACAGTACTATATTTTTCTTATATCTCTTCCCAAAGAAGAGCTGAGTCCAAGGTGTATGTATATCTGGCATAAGAATTAAAAAAGAACAGATAAAATTGAACTCTAGGTACTACAATACTACTTAGAGCATGACCAGCAGTGCTCTAAAAGTGCACTCTATCTCCACAAATAGCCAACAAAGCAAAATAATCCCTTCCAGCAGTCCTCTATTTCTCCTCTGCGTCTTCAAATTTTTTTAGAAAATGTACAGTAGCTTTTCACAAATGAAAAGCTACTGTACATTTTCTATAACATTAAACCCGATTAAAAAAACAACACGGGGGCCACCAAATATAAATTTTCTAGTTTTTTCTGAAGCTCATTTCTAACCGAAATTTTCTCTCTCTTCATTCTGTTCTCTCTCTTCTCTCTATGCTCTCTTCGTTTTCTCAGCAGCAGCAGAAACAAATATGCTACCACCAGCAGAAAAAAAAAAATAAACAAATAAGCAATTTTTTTCTTTTCTCAGCAGCCGGCCTCCACCTGAAACCACCAGCCACCACCAGGAGAGACCCACGGCGTGGCTCTCTGCTCAGATCTGTAACCACCGAGGCCACGCCGTGAAGCACGGACCACGGTGGTTTTTGGTTGTTCTTTCTTCAGATTTCCGGTGGTTGTTCGTTGTTCAGATCTCCACGGCAGCAGCCACCACCGGGAGAGACCCACGGCGTGGCTCTCGGCTCAGATCTGTAACCACCGAGGCCACGCCGTGAAGCACGGACCACGGTGGTTTTTGGTTGTTCTTTCTTCAGATTTCCGGTGATTTTTCGTTGTTCAGTCTCCACGGCAGCAGCGACGATCCCAACGGTCTGGAGGCGCCACCACGGTGGTTTTTGGTTGTTGGTTGTTCAGATCTCCACGGTGGGTTTGGTTGTTCAGATTTCCGGTGGTTTTTGGTTCCGATCTCCACGGCAGCAGTTAGTTTTTTTTGGTGCGAAACAACAATTCGGAAAAGTAAAAAATATAATATTTAAATGTGGTAAAATAATAAAAAAGTATATTTATATAGAGTAGAGAGTGAAATAGGGAATATTGCTGGAGTGAAAATAAATAGAGAGTAGTTGATAGTGTAAATATAGAAATAGAGTAGATAAAAATTTTAAAAACTGCTGGAGTTGCTCTTACTATCATTGAAGTGAAACTCTAAGGATGTTGCATAAAACAACTTTCTTGAAGAAGTGTATAGTCTGTGTTTGATTATTTTGTTCCGCATTACAACTTCACATTGAAAGCTAACTTTTTCCCAAAAAGCATTTATGTACATAATCTTTTAATATAGAATGAAACTTCTGTACACACACTCAGTTGCAGGATACACTGATACAAGGATCTTACAAGAAAACATAAAATAATTAAAAAAAATATTTATGACAAAAATTAAAGATAAAAATGTCCAATCTGTGTCAAGACCATATTTACAATTTTACTTTGGGACCCAAATAATTGGAAATATAATCATGTGGTATTTCATTCATAGGTTGCCTATCTCAAACTGTCTCTAACTTCATGGTATGCCAAGCAACATTGCGATTTTGATGCAAAGATGAAAGCAGTGTCTGGTTTATGATTTAACAGCATTCACCTAGCAATCCTTGTTCAAGGAGTCATCATGTTGAGAAGTCCAAGAATCATCTACCCTGATTTCAGGAGTTCTCTGAGTGCTAAGTTGCTAACAACAAGTTATGGTCTTCATTCATGAGAACCTACTAGACCAAATAAAGTTTGAGAAATAAATTAAAAGGAGAATAAGTGAGAAAGTAATAATTTTAATTTGTCTACCATATTGCCAAAAAAATTGAGAAATAAATTAAAGAGAGAATAAGTGAGGAAAGTAAGAATTTGTCTACCATATTACCATAACCATACTGAATCAACGATTGAAGTGTCAAACTAGTGAACCGTAAAAAATTTTGGGTCGAATATGAAATAAATACCAGATTTGCAAAGAAAAGAAGACAAAAAGACAAATAATTCAAAAATCGAAACCTAATCTATGAGGAAAGATTTAATTAGGTAAGGAACGAGATAGTTACCATTCTTTTTCCAAGTTTCTGCGTAATCTTCGTACTGATTAGGTTTAGAAAAACACGCACTTGTCTGCTTTAGTATTCAATCTCTCCAGGCTTCTGCATATAGAACCCAATAATTGATAAACTCACCATACCTGAAACCAAAGGGAAAAGTTAAGACAGAGCCAGACTGGTATTTTATAAATTTAAAGGAAAATGTGAAAGGAGATGTATGTATGAACCTATAGACAGACTAAGATAAATTTCAATCTCTGGGATGTGAATAGCTTAGTCTTGACCTATTTTCACCTGTTTTTTCCCAAAAAAAGTGAGAAAAGATGTACAAATAAAAATTACAACCATATGTTGCATATTTTTTGGTTCATGAAAATTATATTCCTTCTTCCAAGTGAGAATTCATTGGGATTTTTGTATTCTGCACCAGAAAAATATTTTTCTTCCCTGTCCCATTCACACTCAATCGATAGAGCTCAGTTGTCATTAAAAAGAGATTGTGATGCATGCATAACAATACTTAATATACTAGAACATACAAAAGTATGATAGATATAAGCATGGGAAGTAAAAATTGCAAACTTAATATACTTGAACATACAAAAGCATGATAGATTAAGCATGCATGAGAAGTAAAACCTGCAAACTTAATATACTAGCTAGAACATACAAAAGCAACAGTTAAATTATTACAACTTTAGATATGTAAGCTCACCTTGCGCATGAGTCATGAGGTTATTTGCATACTTTATGAAAGAAATAATCCTTGCATCTCAATGTAATTATGGCATTAGAAGCACTACATCAACTTATACATGGGTCATCCTTTACTCTCCTCTTCTGGTCATGTGTCAATGCACATGAAATGCAACAAAACAAGAATAGTTTTTAGTATGTAAACGGACAGCTTCAAGTCACACAGAATGACAAACAATCTACATGTAAACCATGGAAAAATAGAAAAATTAGTCAGCTATCAAAAGAACATGAGCCCTTACCAATTTTGAGTCATTATTATTTTTTTGTAGATATAACAGCAATTTGGGTGCTTACATATAAAAAGGATTTGAACCAGCAAAATTCCTACCCAATGAGCTAATTCCAGCAGGGATTACCATATTTAATTCTCTCTACAATATCATCCTGATATTACCTTGTGCCAAATTTTACTCTGTTTAAACAATGATAGTTGAAGCACATCAAATACATCACCTCATCAACTCAATTTGAGATACAAAGATGCAATTTATAGATGAAGGAAAAGCCACATGTTTTTTTTTCCTAATATGCAAATGTTATACATTAAAGATTGAAAATCCTATGAGCAGATAAAGGGTGAAAAAAGGAAATTAGATAATACCATTGAGTTCAGTCTAATAAGCCTTGGTATCCATGCCAAAATCCCACAACCACAAAGAGAGGAAGTTCACGTTTGAAAGCATCGATCTTTCTCATTTAGGTGAATGGTCTTGCCTTCACCATGAAAGCCAACTTCTGCCCAAAAAAGCAATTACTTATATAACTTTATAAATAGAATGAAACTTTTGTACACAAGTACTCAATTCCAGGACTCACTGATACAAAGGTTTCCAACCAGAAAAGAGAACATATGTTCATGAAAAAAAAAAGAAAAAGGGTCCAATTTGTGTCAAGACTTTATAATTTTACTTTGGAACCCAAATCGTTGGAAATATTATCATTTGTTCTCTTCTGCCTGAAATCTGTTGTTGTCTAGTATTCCATTTAAAAGCTTTTTAGACAAGTAATGAACTCCTGTTCTTGAGAATTGAAGGTGATAGATTCTTGTGATATTTCACAGGTGTCATATCTCTAATTGTCTATAACTCCATGGTATGCTAAGCAACCTTAAAAATTAATCCAAAGATGAAAGCAATGCCTTGTTTATGAAGTAACAGCACTCTCCAAGCAATCCTTGTTCAACAAAGTCTTACTGGTTGAGAAGTCCAAGAATCATTCACCATGATATTAAGCTATCCTTAAGAGCAGGGAGTACTTTGAGTGGTAACACCCAGCGATGGCCTTCATCCATAACAACCTATCAGACCAAAGTTTGAGAAATAAAAAAGAGAATAAGTGAAGAAAGTACTAATTTGTCTACCACATTGCAGATATAGGAATAAAAAAAATTCAAAAATTGAAGCCCAATCTATAAGCCTAGATTTAATTAGGTAAGAAACGAGATAGTTACCATTATTTTTTAAGTTTTTTTTTTTTTTGATAAGTAAAAAAATTTATTAAAAAGGTCCCAGTATACTAGAAGTATACAAAAGGACAAAGGAATCAAAGAATACAATAGTCCAGCAACTCTACAAGAGAGCTGATGGACAGGATACCCAAGCCCTTAACCCATTAAACAATTGAAAAAAAAACTGCTCTTCAATTCCGGAATGGATTTCTCAGTATCCTCGAATTGCCAAACGTTTCTTTCCCTCCAAACACACCAAAAAACACAGTGGGGAACAACCCTCCACACCATGGTACTCCTACTACCACGAGGCCCTTGCCAACTGGAGAATAGATCTAAAATTGTTCTTGGCATGACCCACTAAACCCCAAACAAAACAAACACCAAATCCCACAATTCCTGAGCTACCTTACAATGCAGCAGAAGATGGTCAGGACTCTCACCACTCTCCCTACATAAACAGCACCAATCTACCAAAATGAGGCCACGCTTTCGAAGGTTATCAATAGTCAAAATCTTCCCCAGCGCTGCAGTCCAAGAAAAGAAAGCCACTCGAGAGGGGACCTTGGCTTTCCAAACACACTTCCAAGGGAAAGACCTAGGAGAGGGGGAACTCAGGTAGCAATAGCAACGCTTAACGGTAAAAGCTATAGAATCCGGAGAACCCCAGCTAATCTTATCCTCCCCTGTGCCTTGCACCAGAATAGAGTAAAGGAGATCCATAAAAGACGAGATGGACTCTCCAACTCCGAATCTTGAACACTCCGAGTGAAAAGCACATCCCAGTGAAGCATACCATTGATGTGAGACATGAGATCAGCTACCGACACATTTCTATCTAGAGCGATAGAGAAAAACTCTGGATAAGCCTCCTTCAACGGTGTATCACCACACCATCTATTATGCCAAAATTTCACCCGAGATCCATCCCCCACCAAAAAGAATAAATGATTCGAGAAGGAAGGCCAGCCTCAATGAATCAATTTCCATAAGCTCACCCCATAAGACTCCTTAACTTCCTTGGAACACCACTCCCCCCAACTGCTGCCATATTTGGCAGATGTTCCACTCCCCCCAACTGCTGCCATATTTGGCAGCCACCACTTGTCGCCAAAGAGCATCCATCTCCAAACCATAACGCCACAACCACTTGCCTAAGAGAGCCCTATTAAATCGTTGAAGATCCTTCACCCCCAACCCTCCATTCTGAATAGGCTCACAAACCTTAGACCACGACACCAAATGGAATTTTGACTCCTCCCCCAAGCCATTCCAAAGAAAGTCCCTCTGGATCCTTTCTAAACGGTGAGCCACCCCAGCCGCAATAGGGAAAAGAGATAAGAAGTAAGTTGGTAAGCTAAAGAGAGTGCTCTTAATTAAAGTTACCTTCCCTCCTTTTGATAAATAAAGGCGTTTCCAGCCTGCTAGACGCTTCTCCATACGTTCAATAATCGGATTCCAAATCGACTAAGCCTTAAAGGTAGCACCCAAAGGCAACCCCAAATATTTCATTGGGAGAGACGCAGTTTTACGACCCAAAATTTGAGCTAAGTCCTCCAAATTAGGAACCTCGCCCACAATGTGATCTTTGTACTGCCTAGGTTTGGACAAACATGCAATTTCTTAAATTCCTGTCTACTTTAGCATTCAATTCTCCTCAGCTTCCACATATATGGAATTCAATAACTGATAAACTCATCAAACCTGAAACCCAAGAGAAGAGTTAAGAGACAACGAGATTGGTCTTTGATAAATTTGGAGGGAATTGAGAAAGGAGATGTATGAACCTGTAGACATACTAGAGCTAAATCCTTCTAAAATAAATTTCAATCTATAGGATGTGAGCAGCTTACTGCACTCTTGACCTGTTTCCCCCTGCATTTTTCAAATAAGTGAGAAAACATAGACAAAAAAGTTTCCAATCATACGTTTCATATTATTTCGTCCACAGGAATTAAATTCCTCCTCTTCTCCCCCTTTCCCATTCAATAGATAAAGCTAAAATGTCTTCTAACACTATGATGCACGCATCTCTTTAGCTATACAAATTGGCAATAGCCCCCACATTAGCAAGGGAAGTAAAAGTTGCAATTCTAATATGCAAATATATACAAAAGCAAGAGTTAAACCATTATGATTTTAGATACGTAGGCTCACCTCCCATAGGAGTCATCATGAGGCTATTGTACATTATATGAAAGCAATGATCCCTGTATCTCAACATATTTTGGGATTAGAAGCACCACACATCACTTTAGACATTGGTCCTTATTTACTCCCCACTTCTTGTCTTGTGCCAACGAAATACGATAAAACAAGAAATGATATTAGTATGTAAATAGAATGCATCAAGTGATAGACAATATACATGTCAATCACACTCACATCTGGAAGATGTGAAAGAAGAAATGAAGGAAAAAAGGGCAAAGAAGGACACTGGAGAGGGAGGTTAGGATAGTTGTATAAAGGTTACCTCCATGGATGATTTACTCAAGGAAGCCACATATTGTTGTAGAAAGCTGCTTGTATATATTTACATGATCAAAGCCTGAAGCATGCGATTTAAATTGGGAATCATTATTTGTATTATCTGTATACATAACAAGAGGTTGGAGCTTATATATAAAAAGCAATTCCAATACAATGAGCTAATTCCAACAGCGTGGTTGCAATATTTAATTCACCCAGCAATATTATCTTGATATCACCTTGTGCCAAAGTTTACTCTGTTTAAACAATGATAGTTAAAGCACATTAAATACATCACCTCACCAATTCAATTTGAGATACAAAGATGCAATTTATTAGAATGAAGAAATAGATGAAGGAAAAGTAACATTTTTTTTTTCCTAATATGCAAATGTTATAAATTAAATATTGAAAATCCTATGAGCAGATAAAGGGGGAAAAAAGGAAATGATATAATACCAGTGAGAGGAAGTTCACGTTTAAAAGCATTGATCTTTCTCATTTAGGTGAACGGTCTCGCCTTGATCTTGAAAGCCAGTTTCTGCCCAGAAAAGCATGTACTTATTGAACTTTATTAATAGACTGAAACTTATGGACACGTGTATCCAATTCCAGGACTCACTGATATGAACGATCACAACCATATAAGAGAACATAATTGGAATTTTTTATGAAATAAAGAAAAAAGGTCCAATTTTACTTTGGAACCCAAATCGTTGATAGCTGTTGTTGTCTAGTATTCAATTTAAAAGCCTTTAACAAGTAATAAATTCCTGTTCTTGAGAATAGAAGGTGCTAGATTAATGTGATATTTCTCAAGTGTCATATCTCTAATTGTCTAAAACTCCATGGTATGCTAAGTTACCTTAAAAAATTAATCCAAAGATGAAATTAAAAAATTAATCAATGAAATCAATGCTTATCTGTGAAGTAACAACACTCCCCAAATA
This sequence comes from Fagus sylvatica, assembly GCA_907173295.1. Classification (NCBI taxonomy): domain Eukaryota; kingdom Viridiplantae; phylum Streptophyta; class Magnoliopsida; order Fagales; family Fagaceae; genus Fagus; species Fagus sylvatica. The sequence continues at coordinate 2,438,990 of OU015762.1, forward strand.
GTCCTTTCTCAACAAAGTCTTATTGGTTGAGAAGTCCAAAAATTATGCACCTTGAAATTAAGCTATCCTTAAAAAGTATGGAGTACTAGTGGTAACACCGAGCGATGGCCTTCATCCATAACAACCTATCAGACCAAAGTTTGAGAAATAAAAAAGAGAATAAGTGAGGTAAGTAATAATTTGTCAACCACGTTAGTTTTGAGAAAAAATATTAAAAAGAGAATAAGGAAAGTAATATTTTGTTTACCATATTGCAAGAAAACAGAAAAATTAAAAAATTGAAGCCCAATCTATAAGCCTAGATTAAATAGGTAAGGAACGAGATAGTTACCATTATTTGTTCTAAGTTTCTGTGTAATCTTTATACTGCCTAGGTTTGGACAAACATGCAGTTTCTTAAATTTTTGTCTACTTTAGAATTCAATTCTCCTCAGCTTCCACATATATGGAATTTAATAACTGACACATCAAACCTGAAACCAAAGGGAAGAGTTAAGAGAGAACTAGATCGGTCTTTGATAAATTTGAAGGGAACTGAGAAAGGAGTTGAATGAACCTATAGACATACTAGAGCTAAATCCTTCTAGAAGAAATTTCAATATTTGGGATGGGAGTTGCACTTTTGACCTAGTTCCACCTGCATC
>OU015762.1:2439733-2486940 GCA_907173295.1 Fagus sylvatica
CGAGGCCACGCCGTGAAGCACGGACCACGGTGGTTTTTGGTTGTTCTTTCTTCAGATTTCCGGTGGTTGTTCGTTGTTCAGATCTCCACGGCAGCAGCCACCACCGGGAGAGACCCACGGCGTGGCTCTCGGCTCAGATCTGTAACCACCGAGGCCACGCCGTGAAGCACGGACCACGGTGGTTTTTGGTTGTTCTTTCTTCAGATTTCCGGTGATTTTTCGTTGTTCAGTCTCCACGGCAGCAGCGACGATCCCAACGGTCTGGAGGCGCCACCACGGTGGTTTTTGGTTGTTGGTTGTTCAGATCTCCACGGTGGGTTTGGTTGTTCAGATTTCCGGTGGTTTTTGGTTCCGATCTCCACGGCAGCAGTTAGTTTTTTTTGGTGCGAAACAACAATTCGGAAAAGTAAAAAATATAATATTTAAATGTGGTAAAATAATAAAAAAGTATATTTATATAGAGTAGAGAGTGAAATAGGGAATATTGCTGGAGTGAAAATAAATAGAGAGTAGTTGATAGTGTAAATATAGAGATAGAGTAGATAAAAATTTTAAAAACTGCTGGAGTTGCTCTTACTATCATTGAAGTGAAACTCTAAGGATGTTGCATAAAACAACTTTCTTGAAGAAGTGTATAGTCTGTATTTGAATTTTAACATATTAATGCTCCTTTATCTTATCAAACAATGAATGCAAGATTGGGAAAAATAAAACCTTCTATGATCATTTTCTCAAATTACTGTGGATTCCATATATCTTTCTTTGAGTTTTCAAGGTAGTCGTTAAGTTAGAACGATATCTAGCTTGTTACATTTTTGTTCCGCATTACAACTTCACATTGAAAGCTAACTTTTTCCCAAAAAGCATTTATGTACATAATCTTATATATGGAATGAAACTTCTGTACACACACTCAGTTGCAGGATACACTGATACAAGGATCTTACAAGAAAACATAAAATAATTAAAAAAATATTTATGACAAAAATTAAAGATAAAAAATGTCCAATCTGTGTCAAGACCATATTTACAATTTTACTTTGGGACCCAAATAATTGGAAATATAATCATGTGGTATTTCATAGGTTGCCTATCTCAAACTGTTTCTAACTTCATGGTATGCCAAGCAACATTGCGATTTTGATGCAAAGATGAAAGCAGTGTCTGGTTTATGATTTAACAGCATTCACCTAGCAATCCTTGTTCAAGGAGTCATCATGTTGAGAAGTCCAAGAATCATCTACCCTGATTTCAGGGAGTTCTCTGAGTGCCTAAGTTGCTAACAACAAGTTATGGTCTTCATTCATGAGAACCTACTAGACCAAATAAAGTTTGAGAAATACATTAAAAGGAGAATAAGTGAGAAGGTTAATAATTTTAATTTGCCTACCATATTGCCAAAAAAATTGAGAAATAAATTAAAGAGAGAATAAGTGAGGAAAGTAATAATTTGTCTACCATATTACCATAACCATACTGAATCAACGGTTGAAGTGTCAAACTAGTGAACCATACAAAATTTTGGGTCGAATATGAAATAAATACCAGATTTGCAAAGAAAAGAAGACAAAAAGACAAATAATTCAAAAATCGAAACCTAATCTATGAGGAAAGATTTAATTAGGTAAGGAACGAGATAGTTACCATTCTTTTTCCAAGTTTCTGCGTAATCTTCGTACTGATTAGGTTTAGAAAAACATGCACTTGTCTGCTTTAGTATTCAATTCTCTCCAGGCTTCTGCATATAGAACCCAATAATTGATAAACTCACCATACCTGAAACCAAAGGGAAAAGTTAAGACAGAGCCAGACTGGTATTTTATAAATTTAAAGGAAAATGTGAAAGGAGATGTATGTATGAACCTATAGACAGACTAAGATAAGTTTCAATCTCTGGGATGTGAATAGCTTAGTCTTGACCTATTTTCACCTGTTTTTTCCCAAAAAAAAGTGAGAAAAGATGTACAAAAAAAATTACAACCATATGTTGCATATTTTTTGGTTCATGAAAATTATATTCCTTCTTCCAAGTGAGAATTCATTGGGATTTTTGTATTCTGCACCAGAAAAATATTTTTCTTCCCTGCCCCATTCCCACTCAATAGATAGAGCTCAGTTGTCTTTAAAAAGAGATTGTGATGCATGCATAACAATACTTAATATACTAGAACATACAAAAGTGTGATAGATATAAGCATGGGAAGTAAAAATTGCAAACTTAATATACTTGAACATACAAAAGCATGATAGATTAAGCATGCATGAGAAGTAAAACCTGCAAACTTAATATACTAGCTAGAACATACAAAAGCAACAGTTAAATTATTACAACTTTAGATATGTAAGCTCACCTTGCGCATGAGTCATGAGGTTATTTGCATACTTTATGAAAGAAATAATCCTTGCATCTCAATGTAATTATGGCATTAGAAGCACTACATCAACTTATACATGGGTCATCCTTTACTCTCCTCTTCTGGTCATGTGTCAATGCACATGAAATGCAACAAAACAAGAATAGTTTTTAGTATGTAAACGGACAGCTTCAAGTCACACAGAATGACAAACAATCTACATGTAAACCATGGAAAAATAGAAAAATTAGTCAGCTATCAAAAGAACATGAGCCCTTACCAATTTTGAGTCATTATTATTTTTTTGTAGATATAACAGCAATTTGGGTGCTTACATATAAAAAGGATTTGAACCAGCAAAATTCCTACCCAATGAGCTAATTCCAGCAGGGATTACCATATTTAATTCTCTCTACAATATCATCCTGATATTACCTTGTGCCAAATTTTACTCTGTTTAAACAATGATAGTTGAAGCACATCAAATACATCACCTCATCAACTCAATTTGAGATACAAAGATGCAATTTATAGATGAAGGAAAAGCCACATGTTTTTTTTTCCTAATATGCAAATGTTATACATTAAAGATTGAAAATCCTATGAGCAGATAAAGGGTGAAAAAAGGAAATTAGATAATACCATTGAGTTCAGTCTAATAAGCCTTGGTATCCATGCCAAAATCCCACAACCACAAAGAGAAGGAAGTTCACGTTTGAAAGCATCGATCTTTCTCATTTAGGTGAATGGTCTTGCCTTCACCATGAAAGCCAACTTCTGCCCAAAAAAGCAATTACTTATATAACTTTATAAATAGAATGAAACTTTTGTACACAAGTACTCAATTCCAGGACTCACTGATACAAAGGTTTCCAACCAGAAAAGAGAACATATGTTCATGAAAAAAAAAAATGAAGAAAAAGGGTCCAATTTGTGTCAAGACTTTATAATTTTACTTTGGAACCCAAATCGTTGGAAATATTATCATTTGTTCTCTTCTGCCTGAAATCTGTTGTTGTCTAGTATTCCATTTAAAAGCTTTTTAGACAAGTAATGAACTCCTGTTCTTGAGAATTGAAGGTGATAGATTCTTGTGATATTTCACAGGTGTCATATCTCTAATTGTCTATAACTCCATGGTATGCTAAGCAACCTTAAAAATTAATCCAAAGATGAAAGCAATGCCTTGTTTATGAAGTAACAGCACTCTCCAAGCAATCCTTGTTCAACAAAGTCTTACTGGTTGAGAAGTCCAAGAATCATTCACCATGATATTAAGCTATCCTTAAGAGCAGGGAGTACTTTGAGTGGTAACACCCAGCGATGGCCTTCATCCATAACAACCTATCAGACCAAAGTTTGAGAAATAAAAAAGAGAATAAGTGAAGAAAGTACTAATTTGTCTACCACATTGCAGATATAGGAATAAAAAAAATTCAAAAATTGAAGCCCAATCTATAAGCCTAGATTTAATTAGGTAAGAAACGAGATAGTTACCATTATTTTTTCTAAGTTTTTTTTTTTTTTGATAAGTAAAAAAATTTATTAAAAAGGTCCCAGTATACTAGTAGTATACAAAAGGACAAAGGAATCAAATAATACAACAGTCCAGCAACTCTACAAGAGAGCTAATGGAAAGAATACCCAAGCCCTTAACCCATTCAAACTATAATTGAAAAAAAAAACTGCTCTTCAATTCCGGAATGGATTTCTCAGTATCCTCGAATTGCCAAACGTTTCTTTCCCTCCAAACACACCAAAAAACACAGTGGGGAACAACCCTCCACACCATGGTACTCCTACTACCACGAGGCCCTTGCCAACTGGAGAATAGATCTAAAATTGTTCTTGGCATGACCCACTAAACCCCAAACAAAACAAACACCAAATCCCACAATTCCTGAGCTACCTTACAATGCAGCAGAAGATGGTCAGGACTCTCACCACTCTCCCTACATAAACAGCACCAATCTACCAAAATGAGGCCACGCTTTCGAAGGTTATCAATAGTCAAAATCTTCCCCAGCGCTGCAGTCCAAGAAAAGAAAGCCACTCGAGAGGGGACCTTGGCTTTCCAAACACACTTCCAAGGGAAAGACCTAGGAGAGGGGGAACTCAGGTAGCAATAGCAACGCTTAACGGTAAAAGCTATAGAATCCGGAGAACCCCAGCTAATCTTATCCTCCCCTGTGCCTTGCACCAGAATAGAGTAAAGGAGATCCATAAAAGACGAGATGGACTCTCCAACTCCGAATCTTGAACACTCCGAGTGAAAAGCACATCCCAGTGAAGCATACCATTGATGTGAGACATGAGATCAGCTACCGACACATTTCTATCTAGAGCGATAGAGAAAAACTCTGGATAAGCCTCCTTCAACGGTGTATCACCACACCATCTATTATGCCAAAATTTCACCCGAGATCCATCCCCCACCAAAAAGAATAAATGATTCGAGAAGGAAGGCCAGCCTCAATGAATCAATTTCCATAAGCTCACCCCATAAGACTCCTTAACTTCCTTGGAACACCACTCCCCCCAACTGCTGCCATATTTGGCAGATGTTCCACTCCCCCCAACTGCTGCCATATTTGGCAGCCACCACTTGTCGCCAAAGAGCATCCATCTCCAAACCATAACGCCACAACCACTTGCCTAAGAGAGCCCTATTAAATCGTTGAAGATCCTTCACCCCCAACCCTCCATTCTGAATAGGCTCACAAACCTTAGACCACGACACCAAATGGAATTTTGACTCCTCCCCCAAGCCATTCCAAAGAAAGTCCCTCTGGATCCTTTCTAAACGGTGAGCCACCCCAGCCGCAATAGGGAAAAGAGATAAGAAGTAAGTTGGTAAGCTAAAGAGAGTGCTCTTAATTAAAGTTACCTTCCCTCCTTTTGATAAATAAAGGCGTTTCCAGCCTGCTAGACGCTTCTCCATACGTTCAATAATCGGATTCCAAATCGACTAAGCCTTAAAGGTAGCACCCAAAGGCAACCCCAAATATTTCATTGGGAGAGACGCAGTTTTACGACCCAAAATTTGAGCTAAGTCCTCCAAATTAGGAACCTCGCCCACAATGTGATCTTTGTACTGCCTAGGTTTGGACAAACATGCAATTTCTTAAATTCCTGTCTACTTTAGCATTCAATTCTCCTCAGCTTCCACATATATGGAATTCAATAACTGATAAACTCATCAAACCTGAAACCCAAGAGAAGAGTTAAGAGACAACTAGATTGGTCTTTGATAAATTTGGAGGGAATTGAGAAAGGAGATGTATGAACCTGTAGACATACTAGAGCTAAATCCTTCTAAAATAAATTTCAATCTATAGGATGTGAGCAGCTTACTGCACTCTTGACCTGTTTCCCCCTGCATTTTTCAAATAAGTGAGAAAACATAGACAAAAAAGTTTCCAATCATACGTTTCATATTATTTCGTCCACAGGAATTAAATTCCTCCTCTTCTCCCCCTTTCCCATTCAATAGATAAAGCTAAAATGTCTTCTAACACTATGATGCACGCATCTCTTTAGCTATACAAATTGGCAATAGCCCCCACATTAGCAAGGGAAGTAAAAGTTGCAATTCTAATATGCAAATATATACAAAAGCAAGAGTTAAACCATTATGATTTTAGATACGTAGGCTCACCTCCCATAGGAGTCATCATGAGGCTATTGTACATTATATGAAAGCAATGATCCCTGTATCTCAACATATTTTGGGATTAGAAGCACCACACATCACTTTAGACATTGGTCCTTATTTACTCCCCACTTCTTGTCTTGTGCCAACGAAATACGATAAAACAAGAAATGATATTAGTATGTAAATAGAATGCATCAAGTGATAGACAATATACATGTCAATCACACTCACATCTGGAAGATGTGAAAGAAGAAATGAAGGAAAAAAGGGCAAAGAAGGACACTGGAGAGGGAGGTTAGGATAGTTGTATAAAGGTTACCTCCATGGATGATTTACTCAAGGAAGCCACATATTGTTGTAGAAAGCTGCTTGTATATATTTACATGATCAAAGCCTGAAGCATGCGATTTAAATTGGGAATCATTATTTGTATTATCTGTATACATAACAAGAGGTTGGAGCTTATATATAAAAAGCAATTCCAATACAATGAGCTAATTCCAACAGCGTGGTTGCAATATTTAATTCACCCAGCAATATTATCTTGATATCACCTTGTGCCAAAGTTTACTCTGTTTAAACAATGATAGTTAAAGCACATTAAATACATCACCTCACCAATTCAATTTGAGATACAAAGATGCAATTTATTAGAATGAAGAAATAGATGAAGGAAAAGTAACATTTTTTTTCCTAATATGCAAATGTTATAAATTAAACTATTGAAAATCCTATGAGCAGATAAAGGGGGAAAAAAGGAAATGATATAATACCAGTGAGAGGAAGTTCACGTTTAAAAGCATTGATCTTTCTCATTTAGGTGAACGGTCTCGCCTTGATCTTGAAAGCCAGTTTCTGCCCAGAAAAGCATGTACTTATTGAACTTTATTAATAGACTGAAACTTATGGACACGTGTATCCAATTCCAGGACTCACTGATATGAACGATCACAACCATATAAGAGAACATAATTGGAATTTTTTATGAAATAAAGAAAAAAGGTCCAATTTTACTTTGGAACCCAAATCGTTGATAGCTGTTGTTGTCTAATATTCAATTTTAAAAAGTAATAAATTCCTGTTCTTGAGAATAGAAGGTGCTAGATTAATGTGATATTTCTCAAGTGTCATATCTCTAATTGTCTAAAACACCATGGTATGCTAAGTTACCTTAAAAAATTAATCCAAAGATGAAATCAATGCCTTATCTGTGAAGTAACAACACTCCCCAAATAGTCCTTTCTCAACAAAGTCTTATTGGTTGAGAAGTCCAAAAATTATGCACCTTGAAATTAAGCTATCCTTAAAAAGTATGGAGTACTAGTGGTAACACCGAGCGATGGCCTTCATCCATAACAACCTATCAGACCAAAGTTTGAGAAATAAAAAAGAGAATAAGTGAGGTAAGTAATAATTTGTCAACCACGTTAGTTTTGAGAAAAAATATTAAAAAGAGAATAAGGAAAGTAATATTTTGTTTACCATATTGCAAGAAAACAGAAAAATTAAAAAATTGAAGCCCAATCTATAAGCCTAGATTAAATAGGTAAGGAACGAGATAGTTACCATTATTTGTTCTAAGTTTCTGTGTAATCTTTATACTGCCTAGGTTTGGACAAACATGCAGTTTCTTAAATTTTTGTCTACTTTAGAATTCAATTCTCCTCAGCTTCCACATATATGGAATTTAATAACTGACACATCAAACCTGAAACCAAAGGGAAGAGTTAAGAGAGAACTAGATCGGTCTTTGATAAATTTGAAGGGAACTGAGAAAGGAGTTGAATGAACCTATAGACATACTAGAGCTAAATCCTTCTAGAAGAAATTTCAATATTTGGGATGGGAGTTGCACTTTTGACCTAGTTCCACCTGCATCGTTTTCAAACAAGTGAGAAAAGATATGCAAAAATGTTTCCAATCATATGCAAAAATGTTTCCAATCATCGTTTTCAAACAAGTGAGAAAAGATATGCAAGAGAATAGCTGTACAATGTGGTTGCCAGATTGAATTGTCCTCGTGATATTAGCTTGTGCCATCTGTTTACACAATAGGAAACGAAGCACATCAAATTCATCACCTCCATTAGAATGTGGGAAATAGATTATTTATTTTCTTAATTAAAGAATGAGCAAATAAAAGAAAGGAGATAATACCAGTGGTTGAGCAATTGCAGCACCCAAAAGATTTGATTACGTTCCTATTCTTAAGAGCAGCTTTCTTTTGATCTGAAATTTAAACACCAACAAATATTGAGAGAGATCAACGAAGAAGAAGAAATTGGGTTTTGGATATATATATATATATATATATCTTCTTCTGAATCTTCTTTTTTTTAGCAATCTTCTTCTTCTTCTTCTTCTTCTTCTCCCCAAGACAGATCCCCTTTCAAGTTTGGGATTTTAGCAATCTTAGGCCAATCCTCGCCTATTTCCCTTTTGCATCTTTCCGATAATATGGGACACGACCGAATATCCAGTGTCTGCAAAGATGTAAGCCCACCTATCCACTCCGGCAACGACGCAACGACGGTCAACTCGGGCAGCACCCCCAAATGTACAGTGTCTGCAAAGAGGTGAGGTGTTGAAGCCCAACTGGCAGAGAGACCAATTTTGGAAGTTGAGAGAAGTGCAGAGAGAGAAGGCTCCTAAGCCCTTGCCATTCCATCCCATCCCAATCGTTGAATGGATCAACCACCTCAGAGTCCCAAACATTCAAACTTTGAAGTGCAGTGAGATATCGCATGCCTTGAGGAGGAAGAGGACATTTTATTAGATATAGAGTACGGAGGGAAATGAGATTTCGTAGCAACTCCTCTGGCAAAGCTTCGTCCATGTCTTGTATCCACATGTAATTTAATTTGGAGAGAGGGGCAAACGAAAGTATAGAAGAAGAAGAAGAGATTGATGGTGAAGCCGTCATGTTTATCATCCCCATCCTCATTGTCTGCTCCAATGCCTTCAAGCTACACTTGTGCAGGAGCAGGTATTCGAGATATGGAAACAGAGGCATGTAAGTGAGCTGAGGGCAATCCCGAATATATGGAAATAGAGGAAAGACTGAGGAGGAAATGAATAATTGAGTGGCTTGGACGTTAGGAAATGGGTGTGAGTGGGTATACCGATCTCCTCAACTGGGTGTGGTAATACCGATCTCCTCAACCTCCTCCCCCCCACCACCATCCCTTTAGATTAGGGCAATTTGAAATTTCGAGGGTCTCCAGAGATGGGAGGAATGAAGAATCAGACAACCCCTCCTCACTCTTATCTCTCTCTGATATGTACTCTAGAGAATCCAATCCGTTGAGATGGAGGCTTTTGAGAGAAGAAAATTGATCCAACGGTGGCAGATGTTGGCATTTCTTACATGAAGATAAACCAAATTGGACAAGACTTGTGAGCGACAAAACCCAACTTGGAAATCTCACTCCCCCGTAGTACGATAAAGTCAATGCTTTGAGATTTGGTTGTGGTTGCAAGGCTTCGAGTGACATCTCATCATAACCAACACCCGCCTCATCGATGTCTTCTTCTATCCATTTTAATCTCAAGCCATCGAGGCTTTGTTTCGCTTTCAGATTCGCAACCTTAGATTCTAACGCCGCATCTTTCCCATGTCTCAGATTTTCAATTGAGAGATTTCCACTGAGCTTGTTTAGTTCCTGGAGCTCTTTCAATCCACCATTAATCCTAGCCACTGAACCCACGGTATCCTTACTCATCACAAATCGTGACAATGTATGAAGATCAGTCAATTGCCCCAGTCCACGTGGCATATGAGTCAAACCCCTGCACCCATATATCTCAAGATATCTGAGGTTGACTAATTTGTTGATATCCCTTGGCAATTCTTTGAGGCTTGAACACTTAGAGAGTTTAAGTGTTTGTAAATTGTGCAACTTGACAATGGAATTAGGAAGCATCTCAATATCTCTATTCTCAGAAAGATCAAGATATCTTAGGTGTTTCAATTTCTTGATAGAACTTGGAATTGTTTTAATCCCGATGTTATGCAAATCCAATAAGCGTATGAAATTAAAACTTGCAACAATTATACTATAAGGTGACTTATCCAATCTTACAGTATCATACTTTGGTTGACTTGGCAATAGAAATGTTCTTATCTTTCTTGCTTTATATAATGAGTTTGGAATTTGCAATGATGAGTCGAAGGTATCACCAAATGACACATGATGAGTTTTCTCATTAATGTCTTTCTCTTTTGAATAAAAGGTTGTGCTCTCTGATCCCGATGCTAATATTGCTATATCATGCATGAGATCATGTATTTTAAATTGTGATATATTGCCAAAATCATCTTCTTTAACTTCTTGGAAGAACGATCTCCAAAGCAAATCCATAAAATACTCATGGCCAACATCTTCTAGACATTGCCTCTCATCATACAACGTGATAAACCCTTGTGCCATCCACATTTGAATCAAACTTGATTTATCAATCTCGTAATCCTTTGGAAATAGACTACAATAAGCAAAACATTGCTTCAAATGTGACGAGAGATGATCATAACTCAACTTAAGTGTTGGCAAAATATCTTCTTCATTTTGAGGTATTTTTGAAAGTTCACTATTCCTTAAATGACAACCAATCTCTTTCTGATTTTTTAAAGGACAATAAACTTCCTATTGTCCTTATGGCAAGAGGAATCCCTACACACTTTTTTAAGATCTCCTTCCCAATTTCTACAAAACTTGCAATAGTCTTTGGCTCTTCCCCCTCTACAAACGCCATCTTCTGAAATAAAGACCAAGCCTGTTGCTCATCTAAACCCTTTAACAAGTGCGGTTGAACAGTTTGAGTAATTTGTGCCACTTTTCTACTGCGTGTAGTCACTAATATTGTACTACCTCTTGCACCACCCATTACTAGATCTTTCAATTTACACCATTTTTTAGGATCCTCATTCCACACATCGTCCAACACAAGTAAATATCTCTTTCCATTAACTTCTTTTTGGAGATCCTTGACTAAAGTGTTCATTTCAAGGTTTTTTGGTTTCTTATTTTTCACACACTCTAGGATTTTCTCAACAATTATTTTTATATCAAAATCCTCAGAGACACACACCCATAATTTTTGCTCAAAATGTTTATTGATTTCTTCATCATTAAATACAAGTTGAGCTAACGTGGTTTTCCCTAGTCCTCCAATTCCAACAATCGGAAGGATCAAAACATCCTCTTTAACATTGGGATTCAACAAAGATCCAATGATGGCCTTCTTATCATCCTCCCTCCCAATAACATCATCAGCACGCACAACAGAATGAGTTTGCTCTCTTGCCTTAAACCTGACTTGTCTTTCCTCAGAGCGTTCTTCTAAGTGAAACTGCCTGTCTGTTGCAATAGCAACTAGCCTCTCCCTCATGGCCTTAACCTTATGACCCATTTGAAGACCATATGCAAGCTGGTTAGATGTGGAGAAGAAGATGCGTACCTCTTTTGCCTTGTTGTTGTTTCGTGTCATCACTTCCCGTCGTAAGGCCTCAGTAGAGATGTCATCCAGTAAGTCATCCGCATCAAACATGGCATCCTTAAGCCTTTCCAGCCACACTTTCACTTCATTGTTGTGTTGTTTCGCCTCTGCATCCAGAAGCACAGCCCTGATTGTCGAAGCACAGCCCTGATTGTCGAAACTGTCTCCGTGAATTTTCTGATCTCGTCTTTGACACCCCAGATGAGCAGAATCTCTTGGAGTGCTCGGTTGCCCAATTTCCCGATGATTCCATTAGCAACGTCAAACAGAGCTCCTTCCGCCATTTCTTAGTGAGAATTGAATGAATGCTATGTTTGTGAGGACTGGAGAGTAAGAGTAAGAGTAACCAGAAGAATTTGTGATAGTAGGAGTAGTAGCAGATTGACCAAAAGAATAAGAACCTGCTTTTGAGTAGTTGGATGATAGCAAAACACGTAGTTGTGGGGTACAAAACATGCACATAATTCCACAACTTGCATCAATAATCAAAAGCAGACAAAACAGGCATGGCCCTCTGCACCGAAAGAAAACCGTGTGGACCCCTCTTCTCCATGATTGAATCAACCTGCTCATGAAGGGACCAAGCCTAGTCCAATAATTCTGTTGATGGGCTTTAGTAAGGCCCGAGAAGATGAAAGTTGGGTTAAAAATAAAAACCCATACACAAACACCCTAATTATATTTTGTTAATCTTGAGAGATCGCACAAAACTTTATTTTGGTTTGTCTTTTCTCCCTAGTAGTCCCCTCTCAAAACCCCAGCCTTCTTTGTGCTGTGTGTGTTTGACATGGAGAACCAAGAAGACCCAGCTCCAACAACCAGGGATCAACCTCTCTGCGATGAGTGCAAGGCTAACCCATCAAAGTACAAGTGCCCAGGTTGCTCTATACGCTCTTGTAGCCTCCCATGTGTCAAAGCTCACAAGCAACGCACTGCTTGTACGGGCAAGAGGAACCAGACCCACTTCGTTCCGCTCTCTCAGTTCGACGATAATCTCCTCCTCTCTGGTACTTTTTTTTTCTCATCAATTCAGACACCCTTTTACCTGCTTTTCAACCTCAACTCATTATCAATACCCTTTTCACGGTTCCTTATTAGTTTTCTATAATGCTAGATTATCATATGCTTGAGAAAGTTTCTTTTTTTTTTAAATTTCAATTTCAATACCCTTGAATTTGTTTTTACCTTTTTAATGTGAATTGTATTTAGCTAGAGTGGAATCTGATTTGGTAGTTAACTACATGTAGATTATAATATTCTTGAGAAAGTTTGTTCTTTTAGTTCTCTGGTGCACAATTTGTGCACTCTGAGCTGTTTTAATAAAAGTCTTATTACCTATCAAAAAAAAAAGTTTGTTCTTTTAGTGTGAGATTTCAATACAATTTCCATGGTCTTTGAAAGAATGTTCACAGGTGGATTAGAATTTGTGTGGAAAAAAGTTCACTGTTTTGTCTATGGATTAGGATAACTTCTTTTCTGTTAGCTTGAACTCTTTATGAGTATCTTTATAATTTGCTTGATTAAGTTTTGCTTTTTGCTATTTTGCTTTCGTGTCTATACTAATACTCTAATATTCTGTGTAGATTATAATTTGCTAGAGGAAGTGAAGAGGGTTGCCGAATCTGCTGAGAGAATGAGAAGTAAATTGTACTGGTATCCTCATTATAAATTACCATGTCACCTTAAAAGCCTCCGGAGTGCTGCTGCAAGTCGGAAGACAAAACTCCTATTTCTCCCTAGTGGAATGTCAAAAAGAGAGAAAAATCAAACTCGATACAACCAAAGGTTATTATTAGCTTCCTCGGAGCTCATTGTTGTTGATTAGATGATAAGTTATTGGTTGTTAAGTCTACTTGTGATTTTGGTAGATTTTCATATAATGTCTTTTCAACTTATATGCTTCTTGTGATCTATAAGAAATTGGTTAATGGCTCAGTTATGGCCTCTTTCCCTCTATATGGTGGTATTTTTTTTTTCAAAGATGCATGTTTGTGAATCTTGTGCATATTGGTATTGGAGATGAACTAGGGTAATATATTGTGCTGGAGGGAGTTTATTTATTTTTATTTTTTACAATTCATATTAATGATTGTTTCAGGAAGAAAACCATTGAGTGGACCATTGAGTGGCGGTTTCACTCAACAGATGTTGTTTTACATGACCATGGGTAAGCTGTCTTACCCACTCTTATACCATGGATAACTATTTATTCTTGTTAATTCTTATCCTTCATTTGGTGTTTAAAAAAAAAAAATTATGCATGAGTCAATTTGTTTGTAACTTCATAGAACAAGAGTGCGTATTATGTTTGGAGAACTGATGCAATTTTGTTTTTTCAGATTAAATGAAAATCTGAATCTCTGCTCCATTATTGAGAATCATCTAAAACCTGGCCCATGGAATCACCAACTAAGGCAATTCTGTGAGGAACAGCTGGACTGTCTCAAGTTTTTCATCCGTAAATATCCGAAGGTTTCTTTCTTATCCTTTACTGGTGGTATTGCTCCATTTGAAAAGGCTGAAATACTGCTTTATACTGCTGTTTTATAGTTTGTGATTGAGCACCCTACATTGAGGTCAAGTTGAGCTATGAAGGAGATTGTGCTCAATGGGTCAGGTTTCTACTCTCTATTGGCCCCTAGTCTTGTTGAACCTTTTGAACTTCTAGTTCAAGGGTCATTACCATGGTGCCGGTTTCATCTAAGTGGGTTCTTGGAAAGAGAGGTTTGCATATGGTCCCATCCTTTAGCATTTCTTACAAGTCTTTGATGTTCTGCCCTTTAGGAGTTGATATTCATTATTTGTTACTTATTTTCATCTTTTGGTGCAGATGTTTCCTGTGTGCATGGGCTTTGCCTTTTCTGTCTTTTAGTAAAATTTTACTCATAAAAAAACCTTCAACGCTTGCACTTGCACATGGCAGCCTGAGACTTTTTTTTTTTCTGATAAATACTTGCTTGTTCATCTTCATTTACGTACCAAGTATTTGTTATCTAGACAAGATCTGATATATATATATATATATATATGTTTTGCAGGGTCCCAGGTCACCTTTCCGTGAGTTGGACGTAAAGGCCCCAATAAGGCAACAACTAGCCAATTTAGTTATATTGGAGTATCCTGTAATATATGTCTTTCTCCCTTCACACAAATTTGATTTTGAAGTCATTAAAGAAGCCAATCCTGTTACTCATAAAACAGAGTTTAAGGATTCTGGAAGCAAACTTCTACCAGAAGGTGTCCCTTTCAAGGAGGAGGAAATAGAAGAAGACAACAGCTCTTCAGATCCTCATGTTTTTGATCTCATGAAGCATGTGAATTCAAGTCCAATGCATCGATTCCCCTATCGGAACAAGCTGTCTGAGAAAGTGATGAACAAGTCATCAGAGAGGCCTTTGTCTTCAAGAGTGGCAACAGGCAACAGTTCACGTTCCGGCTCCACTGAGGAACCAGGAGTTTCTGAAATTATGGAGTTTGATTTTGATCAGGGCTTAATAGATGCATACTCAGATCTCATTGCAAAAAACAATCCTGATGACTTCCTTGATTTGGAAGGTGTATTTTCTGAGGAAGTGATTGCGGAAGAAAGGAGGAGTTTCTTAGAAATGGGGGGAGTCTTCTCTGCAGAGGAGGAATTAGAGGAAGGAGAGATTCCTGAATAATTGATAATTATAAAAGGACCAACTGCCAAGGGTTGTGCTGATAATCATGATTTAGTTTGTGCTTTGGCATTGAACTCTGGTTGCTGCAATCATGCCCAAGAAAGAACATTATTTTCTTAGCATGATTGATTGAGAAGCACATGCTTTCATTCATATCATGTGGAAGGAGGTGTCTGAGTTGCTCATAGCATCTCTATTTCCTCTTATACAGATGATGATGCTTTTGGTTGAAACTACAATCCATTCTCTAGTTTGCCAGTTGCCCAATCTTCTTCTGGTTTCTAGGGAGCATTGACCACAAGCTAAATAGGACAGAAGCGCATTACATCATTAGTTAAAAGTTGACTGAATTTTTGGATTTCCCAAGATTACAGTTGTTTTGCCTTTCGGGGAGCAACTAAGATGCAATGTATCATGCTGCTCATGCTGAAATGCTTATAAGGCTTTATTATTTGATTCTTTTTACTGTTTAGAGTGTCAAACTCTCTTCTTCTGATATCTTGGAATTAATTGCTAATATTGATTTCTTAGATGCTTGTAAAGTATGATCTACACCTTAATGTTTTCCTGTTGTGGATATATGATCATTTATCATAAAGGTACTAATGTTTCATTTATTTGCTAAAATGTATTCATTTATTTTTCTTGGGACATCCAATTCTCCAATAGTATTTGAATCATCCAATTCTTATTCTTCATTATTTGACAGAATAGCTTCTTTTCTGTTATTACTTATTAGTAATATAAAAATAACCATTTTGGAAACTGTAAAAGTAGTATTCAAATAATTCTTGGATGAGGGAGGAATGTAGGATTAGAAAACTCTAAAGAAGAAGGAGATTGATAAATGGAAGCCTGGCTCAACCATGAGATAGATGAATTCCCTTCATCCTCAAATCACACTGATACATTCATTCAATAGAATCAATACGAAGGACTTATATAAGTTTGGAGGTTAAAATGGGTATGAAAAGGATATGGATTTGGAGGTTTTTTATTTGATTTGTGGGTATGAAATGGTTTTGGATTTGGGGTTTTTGGAAATTGGTGATTCGGAGTTACTGTGTTTGGTGGTGGTTGGTCGTGTTCCCGGCATGGGTGTGTGGATCTGTTGGTGTTGTTGCCAGATTTGGGTCTGTTGAAGGTGGGTTTGTTGGTGTTGGTGCCGGCGTGGGTGTGTGGGCTTGTTGGTGGTGTTGCTGGCGTGGATGTGTGGGTTTGTTGCTGGCGTGGGTGTGTGGATCTGTTGGTGGTGCTGCCGGCGTGGTGTGTTGATGTTGGTGAATCTGTAGTGTTAAAAATATATAAAAAAAGAATTATCTTATTATATTTTAATAGAGTGTATTGTAAAATAAAGAATGAGATGTGAGATGGATTGTAAAAGTAGTTAGCAAAAATAAAAAAGTAGCATTTTGAAGAGGTAAAGTAGAGATTTTTTAGATAATGGGATGTGAATGCTCTAAACATGTTTCTTATTCTCAAATAAGTTATCTTCATTTTTTTTTTTTTAATGAAAAAATAAGTTATGTTCATAAAACAGATGTAAGTTCAAATTATATCGATCGTACTTAATAATAATAAAAAATAGATACATGACCTGTTAATTGCTATTAGAATTTTTTTTTTTTTTTTTTTTTTTTTTGTATAAACTAGATCTTGTTGTGTTAGAAGTTAGAACACTTCTCTACTTTGTTTGTAGAAAAATTGATTTTTCTAAGTAAGATGGTTCAATCTGACTTCAAATTAAAAAAAAAAAAAAAAAGGGGTTTGTAATGCAGTAATCTTAAGAGGACTTTCAAATAATATAGTAATCTATACTATAATGTAAAACCGAAGTTTTTTGACTTTTGGTTGACCTCATCATGTTGCGCCACATAAGCTTTTGAAATCTCACAATTTTACACCTCATTATTTTAATATATATTTTCTAACTAAATTTAATTTTATCTTTATTCCTTCCATTAGAATTTTGACACATCATATTTTTTTAATATAAGAATATATTATTCCATATATAAAACACAATCATAATTAATGTCTAATACTAAAATATATTCCATATATAAACACAATATAAATATCTTTTAATAATAATCATAATTATCAATTTTCATCAAGATTTTTAAAGCTCCTTTTTTTTCTTATGTATTTCATTTAATTTTATTGCTGGCAATGAAGAAAGATGGATGTATTTGTTATAATGAAACCATGTGAGCTTGAAATGAGTTATGAATTTTTTTTTAGATTTGATCATATAATCATGTGTCTATGTATTTATTTGTCATTTTTTTATTTTATTTTAAGTATCCTTTATTTTATTTTTGGATGGAAACATAATCCATATGGTAAATATAAACATGAATCGTGTTTTATAAGAATTTGACTATATTCAACTTATGCCAAAAGAAAAATTACATTATATTAAATTCTAATTATCCTATAGTAAATACTTTCTTTGTTATTTTTTTAAACCAAAAAGTAGGATTTATCCTAAATCCGTTTCTTAAAGCCTATTTATCAATCTTGCCTACAACATTTTGAACTACAAAAAAGAAAAAAAAAATGTAAAAGGAATCAAAATTAATTTAGATTTTATTTTTAATAATTTTTCTGTGCATCGCACAGGTTTGCGACTAGTATACAAGTAAAAGTAAAGTATAGAAAGTAAATGGGCTAGGTTCTAAGTTACCAAGCTAATTTCTAAGTGATCATTGAGTTCAAGTAAGCTACAATATAATATCCATATTCTTAACGAAAGGAGCCACATTGAACCCTAAGTAATCTAAATTTCAACAAATCGAACCCTAAGTTCTAAACAAACAATGCATTATATTCCAGGAAGTTATAATCCCCATGTTCTCAATGAAAGACCTTTGATCGAACCTAAACGACTAAAAGCAACTAAGGACATCCAATTTGAAGCCTAAAGTGTCCATGCCATGTTCAGTAAACACAATTATAATTCCTAAGTAAGCAATGAATTAGTCCAAGTTTAAGGAACTACAGTATTCATGCAAATAGGAGGTTAAGCTAAATTACGATCTAAGCAACTATATTAAAGAATCTCATTGCATTGAACAGTAATCATTATAAACTTGATAAACAACTATATACTAATATGAATTAAGCTTTATAAATCTTACATAAACAAACTGAAATATAAATTACAATGAGCATTTACTTGCATGAAAGCTTAAAGCCTTATGAACAAATAACAAACTCACAAACTCCTAAAAACTAAAGGTACAAATCTCTCATAAACTTTTCTCAAATGATCTCTTGTGTAGAACAAATTCTATGTGCGTAATGCTTTTTTTTTTTTTTTTTAAAGAAATGATTTTTTATTTATACTTGAGGTTTGAGAGTTATTTTCCGTTCAGTATGTTGCATTGTTGCCACTTGGCTCTTTGTCATTTGTCATATAGGTCACTCATGGGTCACTAACTACAACAATTATCATATATTAATCCCAAACGTGCAGTATTTCTTATTCATCATATGTCACATTTTGGCAAAATGAACACTTTTACACGTCTGGCTCTCCTATTTGCTTTTCATGGCACATTACGCCAACTCATTTAATTAATTTTATTTTGTGCCAACGATATCGACAAAAATACATGCTATGAATGAAAGAATGATTTAGCTAAAAAAAAATTTGAATGGAAGAATGAAATATAAATCATTTTTAATTTTTATGGATGAAAATATAACTCTTTAAATTTTAAGAATAAAAATAAAATTTGGTATATATAATATATTTAAGTCTTTGGGAGAACATTTTAACCAATGTATATAACCCGCGGGTGAGTGGGAACCTTAACCCCACAAACCAAGAACTCTCGAAGTCTCAACAAGATAATGTGAGATAAACCCACTTCTGTTTCCCAATCCCCACTCCCTTTCCCACTTTCCTTTCAACCCCAAAACCCATTCACTTCCCTGCTCATTCTCACAAACAAAAACCCAAAAGAAAATGGCTTCAATCTCATCCCTACTCTCACCTACTAATAATCTCTTATACAAACCCACAAAACCCCTCACACTCTCAGCAAAACTCCATTCCCAAACCCCCAAGAAAACCCATTTCCAAAACCTTTACAGCTTCACTTCCTCACCTCTTATTCTCTCCCCCAAGCGCTCCCAAGTGCTCTTTTCTGTGGCTGAGGAAACCCAAGTTGCTCAGTCCTCTGAGGCTGCAAGGAGGCTTTACATTGGCAACATTCCCAGGACTGTGGATAATGCAGAGCTCACCCGGATTGTTGAAGAGCATGGTGCTGTGGAGAAGGCTGAGGTACTAGTTTTTGAATTTTAATGTTGTGTGTGTGTGCAGTGTGTGTGTTCTTGTGGTGTTTTGGTTTATTGGGTCACTGAAAGTTTTACTTTTTAGAGTTTAGAGCTCGTTGGATAGTACCATATATCTTCATAGAAACATAAAGAATTTTTCATTTGGTTGAATTCTTTTATATAGAATGCTACTTGTCTCTGAATTCTCTCTCAGTTTGAGGTTTTATGTTGTGTGTGTATCTTCTTGTGCTGTTTTGGTTTACTGGGTTGCTGAAAGTTTTACTTTTTAGAGTTTAAAGCTCATTAGGATAGTAGTGTAGTACCATAAATAATCATTTATAGAAAGATAAAGATATATCCTTTGGTTCAATTCTTTTATATAGAATGGTGAGGTACATCCGGTACATGTCTCTTAATTCTCCCTCAGTTTGAGGTTTCATGTTGTGTATGTGTTCTTGTGGTATTTTGGTGTTTTGGTTTATTGGGTCACTGAAAGTTTTGCTTTGTAGACCTTAGAGCTCGTTGGATAGTACCATATATCTTTATAGAAACATAAAGATTTGTCCTTTGGTTGGATTCTTTTATATAGAATGCTGAGGTGATTGTCTCTGAACTCTCTCTTAGTTTGAGGTTTCATGTCGTGTATGTATGTTTTTGTGCTGTTTTGGTTAACTGGGTCACTGAAAGTTTTTATTTTTTGAGCTTAGAGCTCGTTAGGATAGCGATCTATCCTCATTTTGAAAGATAAAGACATGATATGTGATAGAATTGTTTCATATTTATGTACCTTTTTTGGATAAATTATGATCTTAAATTGGTGCATTAGCCTAAAATAAGGTATTGGGTTTTGTTCTGTTATACACACTTCAATGTGGTAGTTGAATGTAGATTTGGTGTGTTCAATGAGGAACTCAATTGGAACTAGTACTCTCTCTCTATCTTTTCCATATGACTTTGTCATGGCCATTGTTTTTGTCTTTTACTTTTAAGAAAATTTAGGAGCATGAGTAAGATTGTGTCAATGAGCTATAGCTCAAATATCAACTCCTCCTTCCATAATCATGGGATGGAAGGTTATGTTGTGGAATCAAGACCCAATGGGTGCTTGTGCAACTTACCAATAAAAAAAAAAGAAAAGATTGTTAACCTTTTTCTGAAGTTACATGAAATGAGATAATTTTGAGCTTGTAGCATTGATCTTCTACTTGTGGCAAACGAGGACAAGTAATAGCTCGGATTAAAAATGATATTCTTTTGACATTCTAATATGGTAATTCGATGATAATACTATGGTTATGTGTGGAAATGAATCTATAAATATAGAGAGAATACATATATTCATTCATCACGCAGAAGATTCAAGGTGTATATAAGACACGGAATCTTGAAGAAGATAAGATCACCAGTATTGAATGGAATACTAAATTCTGGGGATCAGGCGATCAACCATGCTTTTTTCTAATGCAGACACTCATTAATCCTTTTCTTTGAAATTCTACCAAAAAGGCAAAAATAAATGACTGATGTATGATATGTACTCTGCAAGGAGCTGCTGATTTGCAATTTGAGGGGATATTTGGTTTGCTATATAGGTTACTCTTGCAATTTGAGATGACTGTTTCCTTTTTTTTTTTGTTTATAGGTGATGTATGATAAGTACTCTGGAAGAAGCCGCCGATTTGCATTTGTTGTGATGAAGACAGTTGAGGATGCAAACACAGCAATAGAGAAACTGAATGGAACTGTACGTTTAGATAATCTAGCATGAAGTATAAAATCACGCCATGTCCATTGCTTCTATTGATAATTTTATAGTGAAAGGCTGATGAGTTTCATCTGCTATTAATGACAGGAAGTTGGAGGACGTGAGATCAAAATAAACATAACAGAAAAGCCTTTGTCAACAGTAGATTTTCCACTTTTGCAGACGGAGGAATCTCAATTTGTTGATAGCCCCCACAAAGTTTATGTAGGAAATCTTGCAAAGACAGTAACCACAGATATGCTTGAAAAACTCTTCTCCGAGAAGGGAAAGGTTCTTGGTGCAAAGGTTTCTCGGGTTCCAGGGACCTCAAAATCCAGTGGGTTTGGGTTTGTTTCGTTTTCTTCTGATGAGGATGTAGAAGCTTCAATCACATCTTTGAACAACACTGTAAGTTGTTCACTGTCCCTGTTTTGTTTAAATTGAAGCTTGGTGTATCTGAAAACACACAAACATATGCACCTGCAGTGCTATGTGGATGGTCACATGGATATACATTGATGTGCACTGTTACTCTTGCTTTTGATTGTTATTAGACCAGTTTTCCTGGCAGTCATGGATGGCTGTAGGTTTTGTTGTGTAAAACCTTAATGTTGTTTGACATAACCTGTCGTAATCATAGTCATAATTTCATCAATTGTATCTAACCTAACTTCATTGCGTAGGATTTGTGTGATCATAGATATTTCTGATTAATTTCATATTTTTCTAAAGATATTCTGATCTGTTAGTGATAAGTCCCATCTTTGATTATTGTCATTATGCCCCTTGCTCATCTTCGGTAATTCTATCATTGACATAGATGGATATGGAACATGGCTCAAAAGATGTAATTGACTGCCATAGTTTATATTTGCACACGCATGCTGTTCATGCTACATTTTATTCATTGAATTCTGATATTCCGATGGCATGATGTATTATTTTCTCATCACATACATGGGGATGGGCTACATAGTACATACTTCCATGTTTCTCATGGAGATAGCCATTCATTTATCGATAATAATTTGAACCTTTTTGAGAAATTGGAATTCTTGTTATCTATTTTAGTTGTTGTTTGGACATTTCATTTCCCTAATACATTTTCTCCATTGCAGTTGTTAGAAGGGCAACGAATTCGTGTAAACAAGGCTTAAAGTAGTTGGCAGCACCTTGGGGTTTTGGAGCATGTTCGACTTTGTATCCATTGTACCTAGAAATTAGGGCAGTTTTTTTTTTGGTTCACATGAAATACATAGTTCTGACCATTTTGATAAGGTTATTCTATTTGTTCTAGCAGAAGCTCGGTGGTGCATCTAATAGTAAAAAGGTATATAGTATGGGTATTATATGTCAAGCCTGGTATATTGGTGCCTCTAATTATAATTGGTCTTCAAGCTTGTGATAAATGAGCTCAATCAAGCCTTGCATTGTTCAAGCTTGACTTGTAGCCCCATGGCTTTTTGAACTTACTTAATAGGGATACATAATCTATGATTTCTGTCCCCCATTTTTTACACATAGATGTTCCAGAGTTTTGAATTTCTTCATAGTGATACTTAATCTGATGTTGATCACTGTATTAACATATGTTACATTTACAACTCTACGTTTTAAGTTAATTATGTTCCTTAGTTCTCTAAATTTTATTTCAAAATGATAGGGTATACAATCACAACAATTTTTAAACTTTATTTTTGTGCCAAGTGTTACTAAGCCATGGCAATAGGCCAGCAATTTATACACTTAAAACTACTACATCAATTAGTATAAGGTATTGGCCAATCACTACTTAGTTAACTACATTTATACACAGTGTTCATAAGTCTTAATCCTCTTAGAAAATTTTTCTAGCTACCTGATTGACTATTACATTTGTTTCTTAAACCGAAAACCCATAAATCTAGTGTAACTCAAAACTGTTTCCAATCATGTTTTGAACTCTCTCTAGCCTCCAATAAACTACTTGATCATTGTTTCCTTCATGGATTCATATTTCCCATGCCATAGCAATATATATTTCTACAGTTTAATTTTTATTAATACATATCCAATGATCATCTCAAAACACTTATCTCTTTCTTTCAATACTCTTATCATAATCTCTCTCCTATCTCATCCTTCTTAATCATTCTTATTAGCATTGATGTCACCTCATTAGGGATGGTAAAATCCTTGTCATGTTGTGCCTTGACTTGCTCCGTTCCCACCCATTTCACTTCTTAATGTATATGACCTCCTTTGATAATCTAAATCTAAAATGTGAATGGACACATTTTGAATGAGTCATGTGTACTCATAGTTTCTTTATTATCAAAATTACAATAGACATAATAATTAAGAATATAACCAAGAATTTACTATTAATATGGCTGTAATTCTGTAAATAATAAATAATGTAATTAAAAACTTAAACCTCTCTAAACATCAAGACATTGATTGTCATTGTCTTTACTTGAACATTGTTTCTTTTTATAAAAGAGAAAAAACCGTGTTACTTATAAAGCTCAAAAATAAAAATTTCTAACTAATTTAGTCTAACTATATGTGTAAGGGTTGAAACCCACACAATCAAAAAATGATAAGATGAAGTAAAAGGAGGGGGACACGGTTAACTACAATGATTTGTGCAAGTCAATCAAAAAACATCCATTTATTAATTATGGATCATGAGTGGCACGTGCGAGTCGTATGTAGAAGAAATAAGAAGAAATGGGATAACACGTACAAGGGCATTTCCGTTATTCCACACCCAATCGTAAGCCAAGGGTAGATCAGCGTTAGCCTATAAAAGCACGACCGCGACTATAACAGATTACACTCTGTCTCTAAGAAACATATTTTTTTTTTGTCTTTCCCAAACATACCCTTGAGAAACTCCAAAATGCCGCTGAAAATGTTGGACGCCACAGTATCAAACTTTGACAGTGTGTTTGAGAAATTCAGATCAGAAGCACCCAAATACAAAGCCAATCTCATACTCTTCTTGGCTGACAAAGACCCTTCTACCTCTCTCAGCTGGTGCCCTGGTATTTCTTTTTGATTGATTTTCCTTGTGTTTCATAAAATACTTATGCTTTGCCATTTGCCCATGACAGAATTCTTGGGATTTTTTCTTTTATTGTTGCAAATTATTTGTGGGATTTTGTTTTTTGGTCACAGTTTATTAATTAGTGGTCCATTTATCATCCATTGGAATAAAGTTTTGCCATTTGCCAATGACAGAATTCTTATGATTTTATTTTTGCAAATTGTTTGTGGGATTATGTTTTTTTGTCACAACTTATTGATTTGGGAGTGCTTCTGTGGTTCCTTTTAATCATTCATTGGGATAACCAGTTTGTCTTCATAAATATTCATGAATGATTGATATTATAACAATTGAAATGAATAGTCAGGATCATTGGGGTATCATTCCTCCAAAAATTCAGACACCTTAGAATTATCCTTGATTAGGGGGCTTTGGTATTGTTATGTGTGTGTGTTTCTTTTCTTTTCGCTATATTACTTTAAGATAAAGTTTTTTTTTTTTTTTTCACCTTAACATGACCTGTTAAGTTCTTATTCCTATTGATTGAGTGTGTGAAAAGCGATTGAGTGTGTGAAAAGCAAAGGGTAACAGTATGGATAAAAGCAAAGAATAACAGAATGTGTGAGTGTGAATGGTTCTGTTTTGTAGGTATTTTGTATATCTCTACCTAACTTGTTTTAGTAAGTGTTTTTATTACTATTTACTAGCCTATGGAGAGGAATATGAAGTGACAAAGAAAGTTGAAGCAAGAACTACACCTAAAATGCTTTATTATATATATATATATATAATAAAGCATTGGGATAACAAATTACCATTTGAAGAGCATTGTTGTAACACCAAGTCGCCAACAACATTAACACTAACTTTGTATTAGTTAAAAGTGTTTCCTCTTGACTCTTTACAGTATGCAATGTCTTTGATATTTTGTCCTCTTCTTTGCAAGATTGTGTAAGAGCTGAACCTGTAATCTACAAGAAGCTGGAGACAGGATCAGATGATGTGGCACTCTTGAGAGCCTTTGTTGGAGATAGACCAACATGGAGGAATCCCCAGCACCCATGGAGAGTAGACTCAAGGTTTAAGATCACCGGTGTTCCAACACTCGTCCGCTGGGAAAATGACACGATCCAAGGTCGCCTTGAAGACCATGAAGCACACCTTGAAAACAAAATTGATGCCCTTGTTGCTGGCAAATGAATGTTTACTGCTTCTCATATGTAAGATGGCTGTCACTTCCATGTTTTTCAGACCATCTTTTTTAAACTATTGGTACTTTACTTTGTATCCTCCTAAGGCTGATCAATACTGTTGCTACTTAGCAGCCAATGAAATAAAGGATTCATTTTGTTGGTGTTATTATTGAAATGTAGGCCACAAATGGTATCTAATCAGCGGATGAATATGATAATATTTGCTGATTGTAGGAAAGCACTAAAGTTAAAGAAATCCAATAATATTATTGTTGAGATGCATGCAAAAAGGACTTACCAACAAAGATACATGCATATGGGGCTCTTAGAAAAGATGAATTCCAAAAACTCAGTACTTCATTTTGGCTTATCCGTTGAAGCTTGCTTAAACTCAACTGTTTGCCTTGGATGTGGTAAATTCATGCCTTCCAATTTTAAGGAACTAGTTTTTAATTTGATATTTCTGTGTTTCAATATTAATTGTAATATTTTATTACTATAAAAATTTTGGGTCCAACAGTAAAACTACCTTTATCAAAATACATAGAAACCAAACTAATTCTTACTAAGTTGATTTGTTTAAAACTGAATTAGAACCAAACGAGGCAAATCTTTATTTGACTTGGCAAAACATTCATTTCGATAGGAGTATTTAAAATGAAAGATTAGGATTTGAAAATTTTTAATTTAAATGACTTCTAGATTATGAAATGCCAATTTTTTCTTCTATTGATTAAAATTATGGATGGATTTGCTTTATTAAATACATGGAAGATGTTTTTTCAAATCCAAAATTTGAGCAAAATCATTCGCTCAAATCATGATGTGTTAAATTCATATCAAACCATTTTTAACAACACTTGTACTTAAAATCTCTTAGCTTTAAATTTTCAATTTTATGGGTAATTGTTGTGACCTCTCAACTGCAAGATTAACCATTATGAAGAGTATGAAGAGGTAAAAAATGTCCCTTTAGCCTTGATGCTAAAACATTCCATTCAAAATGTTAGATAAGAAAAGGAACAGTCTTCACTCTTCATTAGTATTTGCTAAGAGCTTTTTGTGGCCAAATTTTAACAAAAGACTGACAAACTGTTGGATCTGTATCAAGGAAACGTGGATCTGTACCAACATAGCTTTTCCTTGCATGATAACTACTTGATTTTGAACATTTTAGATTCATTGAGCTTGATTTATCCATGCACAGTTTTTTTTTTTTTTTTTTTTTGGGGGGGGGGGCACTAAGAGAGCAGTCTTTCATTTACTAGTGCGGTCCACTGTATGATTAGAGCAATGAAATTGGCATTGTGGTAAGTTATGTTTCAAATAGTCCATTCCAAATAATTATCTCATGCATTGGATATATGCATTCTCCCTCACAATATATGGGCCACAACCATGTAAGACCCACACGTTGTAGAAGAAAAGATGCATATATTCAATACATGTGATATCGCCTCAAAGTTTGAGGAGCAAAGGGAAAAGTGCCTGTGCCTCTTGGAGTGAATACGCTGTATTGCTATATCCCTGAAAATGACGTTCAAAACTATTGGGATGCCACAAACAATTCATACCAGAAAAATAAAATGAAGATTATATTAAGTTATATAACAAACAGGAGGGAACAATAAACATCATAATTATTTCACATTTCTTTGCTGCTTACGATAATTTAGTATCACCTTTAACCTAATAAGACCTGCGAACTAAGCATTAAAAGCAAAATTGCTTGCTGCTGCTGTACAACACCCATCTGCATTTCCTTTTTCCTTTATTTGGTAACTCATCTGCATTTTTCATAAGAAAAATATACTTTTAGTCTTTGATAAAAGACACTGCAGGAGTTTAAAGAAGATGGGGAGAGAGAACATGAAATTCTGATAACATGGGTTAAAAAGAAAAGAGTGGAAAAAGCCAAAAGTCACCTTTGAAAAATGAAACTAGAAACATTGATAGAAAGCTTGTAATGTAAAGTAGCAGTTAAATCCTTACTTATATACATGAATGCCTGCAAAGAACACTTTGAAACTCAAAATTGAGCCTTTGAAAGTGGAGTCAGCTTCAAATTAATATCACCATAAGGTTCTTCTTGTTCTACATCAACAAGTCCACAACTCTTCAAAACCTGTGATTCACCACAATACCTATCTTTACTGTGCCTTACAAATAATAAAAGAATATAAAATAAAGTATGCAACCCCAGTTGAAAAAGAAAACCGTAGTTCACCACAGTGCACATTTTGGCATGAATGAAATCACATAATGTCGATACTAGCAACCAACCACCAAAGAACATAATGAGTGTTCGCACAAAAACTGCTCAACTAGAAAAACTACCCAGCAAAGGACAGCCAGATGAAGACGGAAGTTCTAATACTTCAGCATTCAAGCCTGAGATTGACAGTAATAAGCTAAGAACCTAGAAAATTAAAATGAAATCACTGTACTTGATTGATAAACTATCCATGGCATCCCCTCCATGCAAGAAAGTTCCCAAGTGTTATCATGTGACTTTAACATACATGGAAGAAAGAAACCGCAAGATAAGCAGATAATAAACAAACAGTTCCACAATCTCAAGACAAGAATATGAAGGACAAAGAGATATTCTTTAGACTAAGCCATTAGTCGCTGTCAAGTTTGCAACACAAGAAACTAACCAAATGCTAAAAAGATGATACACAATCACATAATTTTCGAGTATTCAAGTGAGTGAATTTCCTATACATCCAATAAAATAAGCTGTTTATGCACATCATCACCCAGTTGAAGAATATCCTTAAATGATAAGACACTTAAACACTGACTTGTGCTGCTGCAACCCAGCAAAAAGTGAAGTTTTTTTTTTTTCCTTAATATTCTTCAAGGATGGCTACATGGAAATGTTTCAGAAACTTACCAGTGTCTCGAAGAACATTCGAGCACATAGCTTTCTGGTTTTTCCTTCTAAAATCTTGTTTAAACTGAGATCTCCAGAGAGGTCTTCTGATTCTGAGATTGGGTCAATAGGAGAATGTCTTTTTAAATACTGAGCCACAGCCCTGCACACAAATAACAAAAAACATATTAATTATCCACTAAAATGTAGTTAACAAGCTTACTAACATATTTTTTTTAATACCTGGTTCTCACAGACAATGAGTCAACTCCCCCTGTACCTTGGGATCCTGCAATAAGCATAGATATGTTATCCACAACGCATAAAAAAAGTAGAATTCATGGAATCTGTTCACCTAATTTGGTTACAATTTCATACAACAGAGAAACACTCAAAAGTTATAAAATCAAAGATCAATAGAAAACAATTTTCAGCTTACCTGTTGGCGTATTGTTATCTGCTTCCAGAAAATAAAGGTCCTATGATGAAACAATTAGATGAGTCAGAATATTTGTTTACCTTACTGTTTAAAAAGAACTAGCTATTACTTTTTTTAAGGGACAGCATGAGGTGAAGGACAAGGATGTTCCATAGCAAGTTGTAAATATCATATATCATAGATTTAACATACTATAATAACCTTGAAGAAGCTGGGTAGTAACAAATGTAAAGTTCACGTGATATGAAATGTTAAACAAATGGTTTAAGAATCATGTAACAACCTTAAAGGGTGAGACATGTACTTAATGCACACAATGTACTATGTGCAGTAAGAAAATGGCACATGGCTCACATAAGAAAATGAGAGACATAACACATATATCTTCTTCTACTTGAACATTATGCAGTAAGCAGTTGATAGAGAGAAAAACATGATTAACTTAAAAGCGAGAATATTTATAAGATAGCAAGATTTCTATAAAAAGCAAACATAATGCACAAGAACTTACATCTGCTTCTGCAGAATTCATCAAACCAGGAATATCTGAAAGAGCAGTGCTCTCTAAACCTGGTCGCTCCTCAAAAAATGTCATTGGGGTTTCCAGCTCAGACCTACGTGTGCCAGTGGATGCTGCAAGATCTGGTGTAGGCAGTAATTCAGTCTCAATGGGGGATGCATGAGTAAAATCATCTCCTCTAAGAGGAGAAGCCATGGATCTAGATGGAGAAGGCACAAATTCAGGTAAGAAATTGCTGCCATCATAGCCTTCAACATTCCGAGGACGTTCCATTTCCATGTCAAGGTCAGGCACAGGAGCAGGAGATTGAGCAACCTGCTCTGGGACGGCTTCAGTTGTGCGAGTAGGAGATTTTGCAACCCTAAACTCTGGGATAGCATCAGTTGTTGAAGCAAGAGATGAAGCAACCCTAGGATCTGGAAAATCTTCCTCGGAGAAAACCAAATGGGGCTTGGTAGATATGCAGTCCTTCTTGTAAATATTACAAAGATCCATAGACAACCCTGCAGGTGGAATCAGAAAATGAATTCCTTAAAAAAGATGCCTAATGGAACAGAAAAAGGGCAAAGGGAAATGTCCACTTACCAGTTAATGAAGGCTCATAAAAGATTTGGTCCTTTCTACGAACATTGTTCAGCCTCCACACCCCTAAAGCAGAGAAAGGGACATCCCTCTTCTTCCGCAATAAATCACTACAATCTTCAAGCGACTTCTTCATAAATCTACAAAGTCCATATATATAAATATATATATATATATATATCAATAAACTAGTACCAGAAGAAAAAAACAACTCTATAGTTATATGACCAACCGTACTTATTAGACAACACTGTGTCCTTATCAAAACGCTGCTTCCTCTTCCTTGGTCTTGGTTTTGGCTGCTGAACAGGGGGCGTTGATCGAATAATTCCCAGTCCAGGAGAAATATCTCCTGCCACACACAAAGACAACATTCAGATGCAAAACAATGTAGGATCTTGCAACCCTCACGTTCCATGCATAGATCCAAAGATGAGAAAAATGCACTCACCAAATGCAGCATGCGTATCAAGAATCTCAGGAGCCTCTTCAGAGGCAGCAGAAGTTGGTGGTTCTGAATGTTGCAGAAATGGTAAAGACTGCTCCCCAGATACTAAATTGTCTTCCATGATTGGAGAGAGTGTGACATTCTCATTCACAATTTCCTCTAAAGATTTGTTTGTTTTGGCTATGTTGTCCACGTGATCTGGAAACACTGGAGGAAGGTTTTCTAAGCCAAAATCATGATCAGCATCACGCAGTATTTCCATTTCTGGAACATCCTGAGGGATATTGTCATCAGAAAGCCTAGTATCAAGTGTTTCTGTCCGATTACTTGGGCCAGCATCTTGAAAGTCCACATCAAGTTGAAAATTTTGTGGGGTCCTATCATCGTTAAGGCTTGCATTAAGTACTTCCCTCTGATTACTTGGACCAGGTTCTTGAAAACCCTTATTACTGTTAGCCGGAGATGGTGCAAGAATTCTGTAAATTAGCAAGGACACAAATTATTATACAGTTTCCTCATGGAAAACAAAAGGTAGACAAAAGACTTAAAAAAAAACGTACTCTTCCTCCATCAGCATGACATCTGAATTGGGAACCACTTCTGGACATGATGGATCCATCGTTATAATATCCTAAACAGATCAGAAGCTTCTGTTGGTGAAATTGGAATTGCAATAACTCAGAATTCAACCAACAATAAAATGAAGCAATCATGGTAAACATTGACATAAAAGAATAATGGAATCCAACCTCATCAAAAGTAATAGCAACATAAACCTCTCTTCCAGTAGGAATTTGATCTGGGGCATGATAATTTACATGTGTTAAAGCATAAACTATTTGAAAAGGTAAATAAGTAAAAACTTAATAGAAATAGAAAGTAGAAACCGTGGAAATTTCAAACAATTGTCCATGTCAATAAGTCAATAACCTGTTAAGGTAATCTCCTCTAGACTCTTCAAGTTGTTATCCTCAGCCCTGAGAATCATAATCAAAGTGTCATATAAAGTTTCAGGTGTAGAGAAAAATGCAGAAAAGAAATTTCAAAGAACTTTACCCCTCAAGATACATCTCATCATCCAAATCCAAAGCATCAAGGTCAAACGTGTCCGGCAAAGTGATCGATTGAACCGGTGCTGTTCTTGCATCCTCTGGCAAATTAAGATCTATAGAATCGAAGGCCCTTCTTAACCAATTCAAAGCATGATTACAATCAAGGAATAGATAATCCACTTTCTTCGAATATATCCGAACAACACCTAATAGAAGGTGGCCTGACAATCTCAGCGCGATGGGAACATTCGGAAACATGATTTGGTCTAAAAGAGACATTAAAACGCAAAACATTAAATTTTTTGATAAAAACAGCTTCAATCACATTCTTTGTACCATGCAGCTTTGTTTTGTGGGATTGAAACACTGTCAAGAGCAAATATTAAAAACATAACATAGACCAAACTAAATATATCATTGAACTCAGTGCTCAAATGGGAATCCACAAATTTACTCCCCGATAGGACACTAAAAAATAATAATAAAACACGAAACAAAAGAAAATTTGAGAAATTTAAGTACCCAACAAAGCAAAATTTGACAACTTCATCAAATGGGGTTCTGCTAATACATTCCCAGAGGAGATACTTTTAAAAAAATAATAATAATAAAAAATAAATAAATAAATAAATAACAAACAGAAAGCAAAGCAATTTTGATAAAAATTAAGCACCCAAGAAAGTAAATTTCACAATTTCATCAAATCAATCCTTAAATTTCAAACATTTATCGCAATTTATAACGAAAAAAAAAAAAAAAAAAGCCCAAGAAACACTGGCCACTCACAATGCCATTGAACTAGTTAACAAAAGAGAAAAATCCAAAATCAAAGCCAAGAACTTTCACATAGAATAAGAAACTGAATTTCAAAAAAATTAAAACTTTAACAAAATTTCGATCAACTTATGAAAAAAAAGTTGCAGCCTTTTACTATTTGAGAGAAAAATAAAAAATAAAAACCCAACATCCAAAATCACAGTAAAAACATCGAATTTTTTTTTTATTAAGAAAAAGAAAAAGAAAGTTATCATTTTACATACATACATACATACATAGATATAAACATTCTATGTAAAAAAATAAATAAATAAGAGAGAAAGAGAGAGAGAGAGAGGAACAGACCGACGGTAGAGGAGATATCAGTGGAGGTGTAGTGAGACTTTTTGAGGCGGTTCTGTAGATGAGCGGCGAACCACACTGTTCCCAGTGGCCCTTTTCGCGCCAAAAATGTATGAGAATAAAACATCTTCTTCTTCTCCTTCTTCTTTCTCTTTGATTTTTAGGGCTAATAGATATATAGAATAGATACAGAGAAGGCTTCGATTTTTCACAGAGAGAGAGTGGGGCTAGGGCTTTTTATTTATTTTGTTTACGGTTTTTATATATTTGGAAAATTGATACGTTTTTTAATTTTTACGGCGCGGGAAACGAAGAGTGGCGCGAAAGAGAAGCGTACGTGGGAATTTTCTTTCCATTTGTTTTACGGGAATAGCCTTGGTGGTTTGGGAAATTTACTAGAACTGCTATTGCAATTTGCAGTCGTTTATATTGATTGTTTTGGGTGTTGCAAATGAAATCAAAACGGCAATGGGATTTGTGTCGCTATGTGGCTTACATGAAGCAATCAAAAATTTGTTTATGTTTATTTAACAAGCAAGTCTAAGTTCAAGTTTAGATTTGGGGTTGAACGGGTTAAGCTCAAATATGATAATGTATTCATCAACAATATCGTGATTAGTGAGTATGAAGATGGATTTTTGTTATTATAATAATTGTGGGATAACAATTGTAACTATAGAGGAGATTCTCATAAACACATGCACTCAAAAGCAAGCTAATAGGTGAGGGCCCAAGATTCACCTTCATTTTCGTTTCAAATTGGATCCTTCATACCAAAACTCTTAGAGATCACCTTTAATCACTTCACCGTCGATTTTCAAATAATTATGTTTTTACTTTACATACCCATATCACCGTTTCAATTATATTTTCCAAAGAGAATTCGCGTTGATTCTTGAATCATCATCAAGATTGATAGGTTCGGGGTTTTTACAATAAGAGATTTTAGAATTTTCCTTGAAAAACTAATTTGAAAGATTTTATGTAAATTGAATTTTTTTTTGGTATACCTAGAGTACGTTTATGTTCATGTTCATGCTTAATTTCTAATGTAATTCATGTCTAGCGCAAAACAAATAGTGTAGTATTGAGTGGAGCATTCCTTTTCGATATGCTTTTAAGAAAATAATATTAAATATAATAGCATTCCAAACACTACTTCACATAGTCAAAAAAAGAAAAAACAGTCAAAGAAATTGAAAAGTACTACAAGCCTAAAACATAACTAGAGACTCCATTAGCTTTCTTCTATTTTTATTTTGTCCTCCATAAACTACTTTAAGATTCCTCCTCCATAAACTCCATGTTTGGTTCAGCTTGAGGAGGTGGATCGTTTCCTCGTTCGTTTTGTGGCGGCGCCAGAATTCTTGCGGATAAAATATTTTTGCGCATGTGATGCAACTTGTGCGGAGCTCCTTGTCAAGACAAAATCTCTTGAAATTTGTCTCCAAGCTCCATGGCCATGCTTCTCTAAACCCTTTAAAAACAACCTGTTTATAGAGAATATATCAAATTCTTCATATTTAACTAACAAAAATAACTAACTGGCTATATTTAGAATATAAAAGAAAATTTGTAATAAAGATGTTCAATTATTTGATCACAAATTTCATGCATAATGATATGCTACAAAGATAGTATAATTAATTGGAAGCTCGATCAATAAATATCTAATTTAGATCTAAATTACATGCTAATTAATTATGTGTCAAGTGGCATTCTAATTAGATTTCATACGTTCTAATTTCTCAAGTATCCCTCAAATTAAACTAGTTATAGCTCATTACAATTACTTCAAGCCAATATCAAACAATTTCCAATCCATTTGGAACTAATCCAATTTTTCTTAAAAATTATTACTAATATAACTATAACTTTCAATATATATTTTTTTTTACCATATTCCAAAAAATTTACGGTTCCTAACTCACTCAATTTGTATAACTTATTTGAAGAATGTAAATTAAATAAATTCATTACATCACAATAACAACAATTATGTTTTTTTATTTTTTTTAAAAAAGAAACTAAGTATATAGATAGGTAAAAAATTATCTTTTTTTGAAAATAAAAAGTAAAATTGTGCAATCAAGAATAAACAATGTACATATTCTACGGGATGTTATTCTTAGGACTTAGGAGATTTTTTCAGGAGTCGACAAAAATTTAAAAATAAACATTGATAGTAATAAATTTAATAAAGAGGATATAATATAAAGGCCAATGATAACAAATACAATTAAAGTACAAACAAAAGTTTTTGATACATACTCATGTTCTTCCTCAGTCCATTCATATCCCCTTCCTCGTTTCTTTCTGGGTTTTTCTGTAACAGCAGGTGCTACTGCTACCCTATCTCCACAAGTTTCACTAGCTTTATTCGTAGGAATTGGAATTTCTGGGTTTTTCCTTGACCCAGTAATCATCTCAATATCTTCAACCAACTCTCCCAAATGTTCTTTGATTTGTAGTACACTTTTTCTGGGCAGCCTAGTTGCAATTTGTTGAAAAAGGTCTGGACAATTAAGACCAAACTCTACCAGTGAGTTGTCAAAGATCTTCTCCTCTTCATAGCTCCATTCAATAGAAGGTATGCATAAAAGAGAGTAAACCAGTGTGTTCTCAAAGATCATCTTCTCTTCAGAGCTCCAGTACTCAATAGACAATGAAGGCAAGCAAGACAAAGAGTGAAAAATATTTGATGGCAGCATATTGTTCACGATCGAGACAAACCAAAACCAGAATAATTAATGAATAAAAGAGGACGGTGATGAATTTGCTCAATGACTGTAAGCTATATATAGAATATGTTAGGACAGAAACCCTAGTGTTTAGGACAGAAACCCTAGTGTTCTAGGCGGTTAATGTTGATAATTATGGGAAGGTAATTATGATGCCAAATTGTTAACTAGTTGGCAATACAATCTAAAATCTAAGATTTTCCATAGTGTAATTATAGTGTCAAACCAAGGAATTGAGGTGAGCAATAGCAATCTAAGATTCGGAAAAAAGATTTTCTATAGTGTAATTATAAGGTCAATTTTAAAGATTTGTGGTGGCAGCAAGGCCAATTTGACCACAAGCCTATATATTTTTATTCCGATTTCCGTGGGGAGTGGGGAAACAGGCGTCAACGCAGCATTATTAGAAGTAGTGAATATTTATTTTGATTTGTGTCATGTTTGGGTAATTCTAATTGAACATTAAGTTACCATTAAAAAAAGTAACAAATCTAGTAGCATAAAAAAAATTTCAAAATCTTTTCCAAGTATCTATTTTTGGGTATAACCGTATAAGACACAGTGAGTGTATTTTTTTGTTATGTCTGTCATGTTTGGATAATTTTAATTGAACCTAGTTTGCCATTTTAAAAGCATTAATAACTCTAGCTAGTAGCTAGCACAACAATTATTGAGATGACATGTTGTGATGGTGTTAATAAATTATATATTATCCCAAAAGTTTAAACGGTTAGAAAATAATGGATTTAATCATTTAATCATAATTCTAACACTCTTCCTCATGTGTAGGCCTAAACTCCTCCTTAATAAGTGGAGCCCAAGGATTTTTAAATTTTTAAATAAGAGGTAGAGTAGAAACATTGTTTGAACTCAAAAGTCAAAACCATCCTATGATACTATGATAAATTATGGATTGTTCAGAAGTTGAAATTGTCCATAAATGATTAAATGATTAAATTTTAACAAAAAACTGAAATAATATATGAGGTTATCTAATTACTAAAATTCATTACATACATAACAATATAAGTAGAATTTCAACATTGAAAAAATTACAACACCACTTATTCATATATGAAAAATCTTAACAAATAAACATAATATAATGGATATGTTATTTTGTTATTAGTTTTTTCTAATATTAAAAGACCACTTAGTGTTCTCATGAGTGACATTTTATTGTCCAACTTGGTTTTAAGGGGTCATTCTATAATATCCACACTCTTTTTGTGGGTATAGTACCCACTCAATTGGTACCATCAAATGTGATATAATCATATAAGTACCATCATATGTGATGTTGGTACTATCCAATGTAATATTGGTACTATTTGATTTTTTCTATATATTAATTTAAATAATAAATAAAAATAGTAGGTACTATAGTATGTGGCATTGGTACCATTAATGTGAGACTTTATCTGTTAGAGGTACGGTACCCACATGGGTACTGTAGAATTACCCTGGTTTTAAGTATTATATATAAAATGTGTGTGCGCTGTGCACGTGCATAATGTGTGTGCATGTATCTACGTATTTCTGTAAGTGTATGAAGATATATGTATGTTAATTATAAATTTTGTCTCTTGAAGTTGAATCCTGACTCCGCTACTGACGGTCAGGGCCGGCCCTGGGGTAAGCCCAGCAAGCCCTTGGGCTAGGGCAACCCCCCACCCCAAGGCAACCAATAGGATAAAAAAAATTTATACTATATATAAAAAAATTAATAATAATTTTATACGTATAATTAGAAAAAAAAAATTATATTCATAAAAGAAAATTTTTATTAGAGGGCAAATATATATATATATATATAAATAATATATAATAAACAAAAAAAAATCATAAACCAATACAGAAAAAAAAATGCCTAATCCTTCAGAAAAATCCCAAATCACTGAAACCACCATATCTGAAAGGCTGAAACCACCAGATCTGTAAGTTTGAACCACCGGCACGCACCGTAGAGAGCTAATGACGCACGGCACCGGCACGCACGGCGCACGGCACTCCGGCACGCAGACCCACAGCGGCACCGCGGCAGCATCGACGCGACGACGCCTCAGTCCTCACGCGGTCATGCCTCCTCCGCTCCTCGCCTCCTTGCTTGCTCAGTTGGTCCAGCTCCGGTATTTTTCTCTCTCTCAGATGCTATTTTGTGTTTCAAGACTTCAAGTGTTTAAAAGTGTATGAACTGTTCTAGATTTTTTCTGTTATGCAAATATGTGGTTGTGAACTTGTGGTGTGTTTGCTGTGACTCAGTGCCTGTGCTGCTGCCTACTTTACTACTGTGACAAAAATTTTTGTCTTTTAGTTTTTGTCTCTCTTTCTTTTTTATTGCTGCCTACTTTACTACTGAGTAATAGCAAAATTTTTGTCTTTTAGTTTTTGTCTTTCTTTTTTTTTATTGAATTTTCATTACTTTTTACTCTCTTTTTTACGGAATATATTGTGATTTGTGTGAGTGCTGTACTAATTGTGTGTGTGAGTATTTATTTTGTATTTATTTTGAGATTTTGAATATTATGTTATTGAGTATTTTGAGATTTTGAATGTTGTGTTGTTGAGTATTTATTTGATACTTTAAAAAATTTTGTGTTGCTTTGTGTGAATGTTGTGTGGTTAATTATTTATTTGAGACTTTAAATGTTGGCATGTGTGGTGTGACTATGATTGTATTGACCGAATAGTGTAGTGTTATTTTTATTCATGGGATGAGAGTGTTGCGCAAGTGTGCATTAGATTTATTTGTCTGCGTTGTATTTTTATTTTTATTTTTTATGGGAGTGTAATAGTGTTAGTAACACTAAAACATTTTTTTAGTTAAAAGACTATTAAACTTAAAATAATATTACCAGTTACAGTTGCTTCAGCGGAAATAAGTTTCTCTAAGTTTAAGTTAATAAAAACTTATCTTCGGACTACTATGTCACAAGAGAGATTAAGTGGCTTGGCTATGATCTCAATTGAGAATGAGTATTTGGATAAGTTAAATTACGATAACTTAATTAAAGAATTTGCTTCAAAAAATACAAGGAGAAGTAATTTTCTTGGAGTTGGATTGTGCTAATTATAAAAACACCATAACCAGTTAAACGTACAATGTAACTTTAATTTTGCATAAAAAAATTTTTTTTGACTTTATGTTATTTTTTTTAATATTAAAAATAATATGGCAACCAAAATTAGGACGGGGCTAGGGCAACCCAACTCTCTTGAAGTTGAATCCTGACTCCGCTACTGACGGTGTAATCTTGAATCTTGATTTGTTATTTTCATGCGGTTGATTTAGCAATTCCTATAGCCAAATATTGTCATTTAAAATTCTCTTTCGTTTTTCCTCGTTTTTATCTATTGTAATCCTATAGAAAATTATATTTGAGTTTATCAAACATAATCTTTTATTTTCAGAGTGTGTGTACCAAATGGATAGCACTAAGGCTATATGTGTATTATGTTAAATTAGTGGGAATACATTTTCAGTTACACAATACTTAACGCAATGAACAATTCATTTCTCCTTTTGTTTTACTTTATACCAGGTTTGTGGGTTTTAGTTATTCTAACATTTAATTGGGCTTTTAATTTTTTCTATAACTTTCCAAATTTGGTCTCTCTTCCCATGAGGATTCAATATGTTACCTCTTTGCAAATATTCAATTTTCGTCATTGTCCAAGATTGATGTATATACTATATACCATAGTGGATTTGCAATCTCACATCTGTTCAATCAATTGTAATTAAAGATTGTCCTAAATTTACATCATTGCCCGAAGGTATGCGTGATCTTATCTCTCTGCCATATATTTCGAAGAGGTAAGTTCATACATCCCTTCAAGCAATGATGTCAAATGAGGGCAATCATCAATTACAAGTGAATGAAGAGATGCGAGGTTGCAAATTCATTCCGATATAGTCATCGATCTTGGACAACAATGGATATTGAGCGTTTGCAGAGGGGTGACATGTGGAAGGCGCACGAGGGAAGAGACCAATTCTGGAAGCTTATAAAACTCCAATGAGTGAAGGCTCCTGAGGTTTTGCCATTCCATCTCATCCCATTATTGGATGATTTAAGAACTCATAATTACCATTTCCATTAATGTCGTGAGATGTCATATACTTTGAAGGAACATAATATCTGTGTATCATTAAAGAATTGAGAGAACTGAGTTTTTGTAGTCCTTCATGTGTTGGGCCAGATTTATTAAGGTGGAGTTTAAGCCGACACGTGATGAGCCTTGTTTATTTGCTAACTTGCTATTCAAAATAGACTCTCAAATAAGTGCAAGCCAGTCAATTGGGACAATAAGGATGATGTCCCTAGTACCTTTTTGCATAAAATTGGAATTTAAAGATCATATATATATATATTTATTGCTCTTTCGAACAGAGGATTTGGGGGTTCACTTTAGGAAACCGTTTGTGCAGTAGAAGAATATGTTTGGAATTGTCTTGTGCTATTAAAAGCTGAAAGGCAAAAGTTTATCCCTTTGTCTATTTCTAATAATGTGTTAGTTAGACTGGTTCTTAAATGATGTTTGATATATTATTCTCCTGTTTATAATGTTTGATATATTATTCTCCTGTTTATAGCTAGTGGTGGTTGTTGAACTTCTTGTCTTGGTGTTTCTTTTGGTTAATGAAATTCTCATTCATATAAAAAACAAAAGAAAAGAAAAAGAAAAAGAAGACTAAGCTAGTTTCATGATTTCATTGATTTAAAATGGCAAACTTATAAAACACTCCAATACTTCTTATTAAGGCCACTTGAGTCAATGAATTTGGTTGATCTCGTGGGAACATCATAATTGTGACATGATGGTATCATAAAATTAGCTTATATGCCCGGTTAGGTAAATCTCTTGAAGGGTTCTAACATGTTTATGAAAAGTGCCAATTGACTTAAAGGCCATTACTGATTACATTCTTGTTTTTCTTCTTCCCTTAAAATGTTGTGATTGATAATTGGATATTTGGATTACAAATTTGATTTTGTGATCAGTGTTCCTGTACATTGGATGTAACACAAACACGACACGTGTTTAAAAAAGGTCACGTGTCACGATCATGTCCTGTACTGGATCAAATCTTCACCCTTGGATTAATAAAAGCCAAAATCCTTGGTTAAAAAAGGAAAAGAAAAGAAAGTAACTCTGTAAACGACTTGTAGCAATCCCCATTACATTGTAGTACCTCTATATAAACGTTTTCGTGTACATTAATCATACGCAAACAAAAGCGCACAATCAAACGAATCTGGAATCTCCATCTGAAATTACGCACAAATCACAATCGCCACGTGTAACGCCAATCCCAATTCGGAGTATATGCGTTGCGTGTACACTAATCACACGCAAAACAAACCCCACACGACAACACGAATCTCGATGCACAAAAAGCCCACCAATGCTAACGTGCACCGCGGGCCCATATATATATAAACTCAAAAAATAAAAACCAAAAAAATAAAAAAGCAAAACCCAGCAGCCACTCCCGCCATCACAGACTCAAAGACTTTCTCTTTTTCCAACGGAATGGACTTACCGGTGATCGATCTGACGGCGTATCTGAAAGTGGCGGACGGAGATCCGTCAAACTTAACTGAGAAACTCGGACCCGAAGTGAGCGGGTGGTGCAAGGAAGTAAGTCGGGTATTGAGAGAAACCGGGGCGTTGCTAGTGAAGGATCCGAGATGTACAGTGGAGGACAACGACCGCTTCATCGATATGATGGAGCGCTACTTCGAGAGCCCCGCGGAGTTCAAGCGCCGCCAGGAGCGTCCGGGATTGCATTACCAGGTATAGGTAGTGAAGGATGTGTTTGGTTACTGAGAAAATGTGGGAAAGGAAAAGAATCTATTAATGTTGATTGATTTTCAAAGATTTTAATGACATCTTGAATTTTATTCTTTCCATATATAGATATATTCTCATTGTGGTTTTATATTATTTTCCATATTTGATGTAGTTAGATTTTATTTTACAATGTACAAATTGCCATGTGACACTGTATAGACTTTTAAATTTATAATATTTAATTTGGACCATAACATGAATTCGTTTAAAATGGATTTTTTTTTTTTTTTTTTCATATTTAAATGACTCAAAGTTGACTAAAAAAAAGTAGTTTATGATGAATAAAATCTCAGTTGGAACTTTTTTCAATAGTTTGGTGCTGATTCCTAAGCCTTATACTTTTTTCAATTTAAACCACTTATTTAATAATGAATAGTTGAAACTTGAAATATCAAGAATTTGTTGTGGATTTAGTGTAGGAATTCTAGATGATCTCAATCTGTGCTGTGATTGGTTGGTAGGAAAATTTGGAGGAAGTGAATAAGGTCATGGTTGTGGTTGTTTTAAGTGTTTAATGGATTTGAACCTTGAAAAGTTGGAAATTTTTTTTAAGAGGAAAGAAAAGAAAATTATATTTAGAATTGGTAAAAGGTTTATTAAAATTTTAAACTTGAAATGTTGATTGTTTTGCTTTTGTGGGAATATGGGGGAACCAATTAAGTGTACTTCTTGAGGAAATTTAGGCAAGAAAAGAAAAAAGGAAGTTTGGAACTTTGAAGGTTGGATTTTTAATGTTTGGGACCGGAAAACCAGTGGGTGGTCTTTTTACTTTTTATGTTCTTTGATTGTTATTTAAGATTTGTTTAAAATTAATGTTCCTTGACTGTTAAATAAATGTCGCACTGATGCTGTTTTACTGTTTTTAATGAAATGACTGGAGGCCTGATAGACCATAGTGAACCAATTAGCAATTAGAAGGTACACTGTAGTGTGTTTCTGTTTCTATGTGAATTAGGGCATTAGTGGCTACTTTTGGAATTTCATTTGTCGAGGAGTTTAAACTTTCTCTCCTTTCTCTTTTTCTAATGGCTTTAGACATTGATTCTTGGAATGAAAGAAATAGAAATGGCATGGATAATACTCATTAATAGTGAAAAAAGGACCTCCATTAATTGAGAATTGTCTTTCACTAAAGTGGCATGTACTTGATGCCCTGCCCTGTTATTGTCACCCATTTAATATGTAAGTTCGTATTGATTGATTAAAATATTGAAAAGAATTTCTGGCACACATGGAGATAACAGGTTGGGGTAACACCAGAGGGAGTAGAAGTTCCAAGAAGCCTTGTTGATGAAGAAATGCAAGAGAAATTAAGGGCAATGCCAAAAGAGTTCCAACCAGCCACTCCTGAAGGACCAGATCGCAAGTGGCGATACATGTGGAGAGTGGGTCCTCGTCCTTCAGACACCCGATTTCAGGTCTCACATCCTTCCGTTTTTCAATTTTAATATAATATGATTTGATTTTTATTTCTTTTAATCGCCATCTCTCTTGTGCAGGAACTCAATTCAGAGCCCGTCATACCTGAAGGTTTTCCTGATTGGAAAAATACCATGGATTCATGGGGATATAAAATGATATCAGCAATCGAGGTAACTCATCAGTGTGGTCCAGTTCACTTGTAAGGATTGTTATGTATAATTTCTAAAGTTATTGTGTAACTAATTTTTTTGCTTAGGTTGTAGCTGAAATGGCAGCAATTGGGTTTGGCTTGCCAAAGGATGCATTCACTTCTCTTATGAAGCAGGTAACAAATAGTCAACAGTTGCAGTTGTTTTACCACTTGTGTCTCTATGTCTGGCTCCAACTCATTGCTACTTATTTTTTCAAAGTATAAGTGGATGGTAACAAAGAAAGAATTGTTGATTGTGATTTTGTGAATGATATGATGAGACATCTTTTAAAATATTTTAAAAAGTTTTTTCTACTTTCGGTGGGAAAATGCATGCTCCTCAACTTTTGTGTTGTGGGATGAGTGACACAGGGTCCCTATTA
Organism: Fagus sylvatica; assembly: GCA_907173295.1. NCBI lineage: Eukaryota > Viridiplantae > Streptophyta > Magnoliopsida > Fagales > Fagaceae > Fagus > Fagus sylvatica. The sequence goes on from OU015762.1 coordinate 2,482,789, forward strand.
GTCCTTTCCTTTCTGCTCCCTTTCTGTCTCTCTCTCATGTTATGCGATTTTATCCAGTTATCTGATAATAGCAGATTAAAATTTAACAGTCTATAAGTAGCAGACTGAATATGTTGCTCTCTCTCTTTAGTTTCCCTTTCTAATTCTAATTAATAGCTATATGTGTAGGGGTTTGTCCTAGACCTGTACAAGTTTAGAGAGAGAAAAAATCATAATATAAAGGCAGATGGGAACATAAAAGCCCCAATTTTGTAAGGTACCCAAAGGGTTAAAAGAACTAAAATGCTCCATAATATTTCTCTTTTCTGTAGTCTTTGTTTGAATAAGTACACATGCCTTGTTGATAATTTCCTATTGATATGTGTTTCCAAAGGCTTGAACAATAATAAAATGGAGAGAAAAAAGAATGGGAAAAATATGGAATATGCATCTGGTCTACTAGCCTTTTTAGTATTTTGCTATTCACTAACCTTGTAAAGTTCTTTCACACATTAGATTTGTTTATGTTATTTTTTGTTGGTAATAATTAAGGCATTGCATGAATCCTATATCTTTTTTTTTTTTTCGTTTTTTTTTGGTAATAATTAAGGCATTGCATGAATCAAATTCTTTTTCGTTTCCATTATCGTGCTTCTAATGTAATAGCTTCACGCACTTTATAACAAGGGCATTTTTTTTTCAAAACCCAGGGGCCGCATCTTCTTGCTCCAACAGGGAGCGACCTCCAACGTGCTGGCCAGGAAAGTACTGTTTTTGCAGGAACAGGGACCTTAATTTTCTAACCATTCACCTCCAACGTTATGGCCAGGAAAGTACTGTTTTTGCAGGATATCACTATGACCTTAATTTTCTAACCATTCATGGAAGAAGTAGATTCCCGGGTCTAAACATTTGGCTCAGAAATGGGCAAAAAGTTGAGGTGAAGGTTCCTATAGGATGTCTTCTCATTCAAACAGGAAAGCAGGTAAGAGTAATGACTGGTATTTGGTGTTTATGGCTGTGAGCTAGTTTGCTACATAAATCTTCTAGATTTTATCCAAAAAGAAATTAAGAGAGTACTTACAAAATATGATATAAGATGTTATAGGAGTTACACTATGTCCAATGTCCTTCTAATGGCAGGAGCTCCCTGATGATTGACATTTTTATTTGGGCCTCCTATTACTTAGCTTGCGTACGTAAAAAAGAATATATATTCTGTTTTATTTGCGTATCGATCAAATGTGATCATAGCAAATGTCAAATCATTTAGTCGTACAAATAATAGAAAATATATTGTATTTGTAAGATATATTTTAGAATAAGACAATGTCATCACATATAAGAATTAGTTTGCCTTTTCTTCAACATGCTCTGTTTTTCATCACTTATAGTCTGATATATGCATTTTTAATTTGTTGATTAATTCTCTCCCTCTTGCACTGCTTTTATGTGCAGATAGAATGGTTGACTGCTGGTGAGTGCATAGCTGGCATGCATGAAGTTGTTGTCACTAACAGGACTATCGAAGCAATCAAACTAGCAACAGAACAAAATCGCAGCCTATGGAGAGTATCCTCAACGGTTAGTAATCTCAACCATACCTTTATCATCATTACCACCGTTGTATTTTCTATCAAATTGGCATTTGAAGAGATCAGTGAGTGACTTTTCTATGTCATGTTTATTTATGTTTTTTCTTTGTTCTTTTTTGTCATATGTAGTTGTTCTCCCACGTAGCATCAGATGCTGTGTTGAAGCCCTTGGGCCACTTTGCTGAATCACCACTCGCCAGCAAATATCCATCTATGTGTGCAGGAGAGTTTGTTGAACAAGAGCTTGCAGTTATCAATCTGAAAGGGAACAAAGGAGAACCTTGATAACTTGTTTCAATTAGTTTCGAAGATGCAAACTGCATCTTAAGGTTTTCTGGATGATGAGTTGCAACAAAGAAGGCTGACATTCTGACATGTTCATCATTGTTCTATGGTCAGCAAACATATTGTATCATTGTTGTATGGCCAGAAAAACAGATTCGGTGGAGCATATCTAAGCTGCTGATTACCAAAATATACATGGATTTGGTCATAAAGAAAATGTCATTGGATCTTTGCATTCTTTGATGGGAACAAATTATTGACCCTAGAATATCTTTCTTTCTTTCTTTTTCATATCAACTACTGATATATAAACTTGTTAGTGAATACATTCTTAAGTCTTTGATACTTACAGATCTATCAACCATGAATTTTCTCTCCTCTCTCTCCCTCCTTCCTTATAAGTTTCTTTTTGTTTTCCTTTGGCCAAATTACATTATTGGTTCATAAAGTTTACTGTTTAATGCTTTTAGTCCCAAAAGTTTCCAATGAGTATTTTTAATCCTTAAAGTTAGAAAAATGAGAACTATTGGTTATTCCTTTAATTTTTTTTAAAACTTAAATATGATGTAGCCAAACTAGAAACCGACACGTCATTACAGCATTAGATGTGAAGGGACCAAAAGCCAGCAATTTTTTTAGGGACTAAAAGCGTAATTTGGTTTAGAACAACAATGCAATTTGGCTTTTGAGACCTGTTGAAATGTGTTGACAATGATTTTATCTATTGATTTTAGGTCATCTTTATTATACACCAATATCACTTTCACATGATCTCATCACTAATCCAATTTTTATTATACACCAATTATAATATGCAATGTCAATGGTTATTAAAAAGTTGTCCCTAGATTTATTGTGGAGCCAAAAATTTGTGTCCCTAAGACTTCTTTGCCCCCTCTTTTGGTGACTGATGTCACTGAACAAAATAAGTACTTGCATAAAAGATAAAAGTTAAAAAACAAAAACAAAAAAAAAAAAAAGGGTTAAAATTGTTCTAATTATTAAAAGAACAATGAGAAGAGTCATTCCCTGTACTAGGCCAAATTGGCAGGCCAGAAATATGAGCTAAGAGAAGAAAGCCAACGCCACAATCCATGCAGACGTATCAGAGAGAAATATTCTCCAATTATAATTTATTACCAGCAAACAATACAAAGATCCAGTGGCATTTTAAGCCTTATTAAAATCCATCAGGTACAGATACAATACATTTAAACACATTTCAGCAACTAGCAAGAACTCCCACCCAAAAAAAGAAAATCAATAGCTTCTCAGCCTTCTTTATTGCAACATATATATCATGCAGAAAACCTTAGGAACGAGATTAATTAATACAAGCTATATATATCAAGGTTCTCCTTAGTGATCCCCTTTCAGATTGATAGCTGAAAGCTCCTGTCTAATAAACTCTCCTGCATACATAGGTGGATAGTTGCTGGCAAGGGGTGATTCTGCAAAGTGGCCCAAGGGCTTCAACATAGCATCTGATGCTATCTGGGAAAACAACTACATATGACACAGAAAAGACAGAATAGGTAAATAAATATTCCATCCAAAACGAAAAGGCCTTAAAAGAAGCATAACATAGAAAGTTCATTCACATTGAGCTTTCTATAAATACCAACTTAATAGAAAAAGAACAATGATGGTAATGATGATATGCATGGTTGAGATCACTTACAGTTGAGGATACCCTCCATAGGCTGCGATTTTGCTCCAATGCTTCGTTGATTGCTTCAGTAGTCTTTTTAGTGACAATTACTTCATGCATGCCAGCAAGGCAGTCTCCACCAGTCAAATATTCCATCTGGCACATGAAAACATTGCAAAAGGGAGATAATTAATATCCAACCTAACTATGCAGAGAATTATGCTACAAACAGATATATATATATATATATATATATAATTTAATTTTTTTATATTTGTTAAGGTGACAAATTATATAGCTAACCAACGACATTACTTGAGACCTTGTTGAATGAATCCTTGTCCAAAGACTTCAGGCTAAAAGTGAAAAATGGAGCATGTGGAAGAGTAAAAGGAAACTAATTCTTATATGGTTTTATACTTAATTAAATATATCATAACAAAAACAACATATTTTCTGTTATTTGTATAATTAAATGATTGAGATTTGCTTGCTATGATCATAATCAACATACAATTTACAAATCATTCTTTTTTAAGTACAAAGGCTAAGCAATGGGAAGCCAGATAGCTTATATTGCATGGACATTGGACATAGTGTAGCTTTTATAATGTCGGTATCATATGAGTGATGCTATAGTTA
>OU015762.1:2487040-2565370 GCA_907173295.1 Fagus sylvatica
GTAGGTTCTTATTTTACAATATGCCTAAAATTTTGGCTAATTCAGTATAAGAGCTCTAATAGTCTCCTACTCCACCGATGTAAGGTTCGGCTCGAATGCTAACTCCATCAGCCAAACTCGACTGTCACAATAGCCATTGCTCGATTGGCATCAGTTGTTCCATCCACCAACCCAATGGGTTCAATTGGATTGGAAGTTTTGCCTAAAACCTCAAAACCTTCAAATGTTAAATCCAAAAACATTTAAAATAACTATAACCATAGTTTTATTCACTTCCTTCACGTTAATTTTAAGTACTGTTTTAATATTTATTTAAATGATTAATGACGTTGTTGTCAAGTCTGAACCAAGTTTTCTTTTGAATTGGGTTAGAGACCGCTACGTGACAATTTAAAAAGCTATTCACCTGATTTTTTTTATAAATCTCATAATTTAATATACGTGAATAGTTTTATAAAATATTATATAATATAAGTTGGAGGAAACTCCATCCATTGAATCTAAATTATAATTAATATTCTAGAAACTTTGTAACACTGTTACCTTAAAAAGGACTCTTTATATCACCCAACTAGACAAACCAACAAACATTCTGTACGAACTTAAGTTGGTTACCCTAAAAGTTTCATCAAGTCATTCCAAAAAACAAAAACCTGGTAATGAAAGTTGGGTCGCTCCTGAGGCCTCTTGTACTCCTCAGGGCTCTCATAGTACCGCTCCATCATCTCGATGAAGCGGTTGTTCTCCTCGGCCGAACATCTCGGGTCCTTCACCACCACTGCCCCGGCTTCTTTCAAAGCCCGGCTCACCTCCTTACACAACCCGATCAGCTCGGGTCCCAATTGCTCCGTTAACTTTGACGGCTCGCAGTCTAGTTTGTCCGCCACAGCCAGATACGCCGCCAGGTCGATCACCTTTAGCTCCATTTCGTTACAATAGAAAAGAAGAAATTTTTTTTTTTTTTTTTTGAATTCTGACTGTTGGTGATGGCGGGAATGTGAGGGGGTTTTAGCTTATTTATAGAGTAAAATGGGGTCCATGTCATTCGAATTCACTTGTGTAGTAATTGTATTTTTGTAATAATGTGTGAGTCTTGTAGGACCAGATAGCATGTGGCTGCTGCAATAATACATGTTGGAATTAAATGCAATGGGTCTCATGTTTTTGTCATCTTCCTAAATTATTTTTGAATCATTGTTGTCGTGGGCGCTTTGAGGTTTGGGTTGACCAAACTCATTACAAGTTTGGTTGCTCACTATGTGGTGTTAAATTATATTAGGGTCCAAAAGCTCAATCCATTGTATATTTTGACCTAACCCATTTAAGTTAGGCTCAATTATTTGTATACTTCTCTCCTCATTTCTCATAGAGCTTATATAAAGACCTCCTCACTCTATTGTAAAAGATGGCTAATAATGAGTAAGAAAAGACTAAGTAGACGTAGGCCCCAATGACCGAACTACGGTAAATCCGGTATCATTTTCCTCTCTTTTTCCCTAACCACACCAAAGCCCGAACATTCGGTTTCAACCCTATAAATAAATTGGAGGAACTATTTTAACCTCCTACACTCACTTACAATTAAATATTTAAAAAACAACATAAAAAAGTCTTATTTATTTATTTTTTATGCACAATTAAGGTTACATTGTGATTTTAGCTTGAGTAACATAAAAAAAAAAATGTAATCTCAGTTATGGTGTTTTATAATTAGCACGATCCGATTAAAAAAAAACAACTTCTCCTTCCATTTTTTGAAGCATATTAAATAAATAAAAAATCCAAACTAATAGCTATTTAATAGTATTATATGTCTAATAGTTCATGGTTCTACAAACCACAACAAATGTAATACAAATAATAAATTAAAAGTCATAGAAACTCATTAAATAAACACTTGAATACACTATACGACAATACAAATTATTGGCTTGCTCCGCTACCCCCACAAACAAAAAGCACATGGCCAGTGGCCACATCCACGTGCAGACAAAATTTTCAACAAATTAGTAAATCACATTATGGAGACCGAACTCATTCACACAAACACTGAAACATATTACATATATTTCATTGAAAGACACTAACACTCCCATAAAAACCAAAAAAAAAGATTATATATACTAATAAAAAATTTCTTTTATCTATACTAATAATTTTATATATATATTATATATATTATACTATTAATTTTTTTTTTCCCATTTATTGCCCTTTGGGGGGTTGCCCAAGCCTAAGGGCTTGTGGGGCTTACCCCAGGCGTGTGTAATAATATCTCATGCATTGGGTATATGAATCATCTTTGATATATGATGCACGTATGAGATATATTTTCTATTTGTGTTTAGGATTTTTGGTTTACATGATGTAATGCTAATTGTGTTATGCAATAATTTCTTATAGCTATTTGGTGTACTAACTATTTTTTATTTTTGTTCAGGTTGTATAGCTGAAATGGCAACAAAGTTTTGATTTTGGCTTTGCCAAAAGGTTGCCTTCACTTGCCTTATGACATATCTGGGATGGCTTATTTTCTTGATTTATTTGTGGAAACTGGAATCCAACTAGAACTACCGTATTTGTGCATGGAATCAGTCCTTTACTCTCTCTCTCAATCAGTAGTTAGAATTATATGATGCCCCTTATGTGGCAATTCGTAAGTGGTGAATTAAGCATGTGGAAATTGCACAATGGGTCCTCGTCCTTTTCAGACACTCAATTTTGGGGCTCATGTCATGTCACCTTTATGTATTATTGCCCTCTCTCATTTGCACGGGTTTATTATTGACACTATTTTTATTATGTAATAATCATAATTCATAACAAGTTTCTAATAATAATCTGGTGCCACTGATATTTATTTTATTTTTTCCTTTGAGGTTGTAGCTGAAATGGTAGCAAGATAGGTTTGGCTTGCCAAATAGTTGCATTCACTTCTCTTATGAAAGCAGGTTACAAAGGCTCTATCAGTTTCCCCTTGTTTTAGCACTCGTGTTTGTCTTGCATGTTTGGGGATAGCCTTTTTTTTTATTTTTTTTTTTTTTTCTTTCTTTTAATTTTATTTTATAGTTTGTTTGTCTATATATATATGTCCAACCTAACTATGCAGAGAATAATGCTACAAACAGATATATATATATATATTAATTTTAATTTTTTTTTCAATTTGTTAAGGTGACAAATTATTATAGCTAACCAACGACATTAGTTGAGACCTTGTTGAATGAATCCTTGTCCAGAGACTTTAGGCTAAAAGTGAAAACTGGAGCATGTGGAAGAGTAAAAGGAAACCTATTCTTATATGGTTTTATACTTAAATATATCATAACAAAAACAACATATTTTCTGTTATTTGTATAATTAAATGATTGAGATTTGCTAGCTATGATCATATACTCAATCAATATTCAGCTAACAAATCATTCTTTTTTAAGTACAAAGGCTAAGTAATAGGAAGCCAGATAGCTTATATTGTATGGACATTGGACATAGTGTAACTTTTATAATGTCATGTATCATATGAGTGATGCTGTAGTTACTACAAATTTTATTATATAAATCTTATAAATTGATGTGTTGACATTTAAACACAAAACTAAAGAGTAATTGAAAAATTTATTTATTAGGTTATGAATGTGGTGCTAATCACATTTATTGACATGTTAATTTGTAAAAGGACAAGGTTTGGTTATAAACCGGTTTGTAGCCAGTTTGTTACAACCCACTACGTGGCAGTTTATAAGACTATCCACATGTATTATTTAAAGAAGCCACATGACTCATTAAATAGGTCATGTGACTAAAATATACGTGGATTATCTTATTAGTTGCTATGTAGTGGATTGTAGCAAGCTGGTTACAAACTGGTTTGTAGCCAAATTCTGTCCTTTGTAAAATATTTATTTATAGCAAAAATGATACCCGGGAATCTACTTTTTCTATGACTGGTAAGAAAATTAGTGTCATAGTGATATCCTGCGAATACAGTACCTTCCTGGCCATGATTTCGGAGGTCACTCCCTGTTGGACCAAGAACATGTGGCGCCTGGTTTTTGAAAGAAAAGTCACTCGTTATAAAGTGCATAAAGATTATTTTAGCACAATAATGGCTATGAAAAAGAATATGACTCATACAATGCCTTAATATTAATCATTACCAAAAGAGAATAGCATAACAATCTAAACCGTGAAAGAACTTTATAAGATTATGACTCATCCAATGCCTTAAGATGTCAATTTGAAGATAAGAAAAAAGAATTTATAGCTGATGTGGCAAATTACAAATTCAAATTTGGCATTTTTAAAACTAGATGCTACAAATTATATGTCAATTATAAAATTGACGTCTACAAATTTAAAATTTGATTATTCTTTGGGAAAATGTCAAATTTGATGCCTCCCACTATAACTCCAAATAACGCATTAGATTTGACATCTCCTTTTAGACACAATCAAACATTTTTTATGTGTGTTAAATTGGGTGGGGCCACGTGAATTTGGCAGCATGTTTGGAGTACGCATTAAATTTGACATCCCCTTTTAGACACAATCAAACATTTTTTATGTGTGTTAAATTGGGTGGGGCCACGTGAATTTGGCAGCATGTTTGGAGATACTATTAGTATCTCTTTACAAGTAGACACGAGTGTAAAACAATTTGAACTATTGAATACGTAACCTGCTTCATAAGAGATGTGAATGCATCCTTTGGCAAGCCAAACCCAATTGCTGCCATTTCAGCTACAACCTGAACAAAAAAACATTTAGCTACACAATAACTTTAAATATAAAATAATATACTATTAATTTATTTTATTTTATTTTCCATTTATTGCCCTTTGAGGGGCCCAAGCCCAAGGGCTTGTGGGGCTTACCCTAGGCGTGTGTAATAATATCTCATGCTTTGGGTATATGAATCATCTTTGATATATGATGCATGTATGAGATATATTTTCTATTTGTGTTTAGGATTTTTGGTTTACATGATGTAATGCTAATTGTGTTTTGCAATAATTTCTTATAGCTATTTGGTGTAACTATTTTTTATTTTTGTTCAGGTTGTATAGCTGAAATGGCAACAAAGTTTTGATTTTGGCTTTGCCAAAAGGTTGCCTTCACTTGCTTTATGACATATCTGGGATGGCTTATTTTCTTGATTTATTTGTGGAAACTGGAATCCAACTAGAACTATCGTATTTGTGCATGGAATCAGTCCTTTACTCTCTCTCTCAATCAGTAGTTAGAATTATATGATGCCCCTTATGTGGCAATTCGTAAGTGGTGAATTAAGCATGTGGAAATTGCACAATGGGTCCTCGTCCTTTTCAGACACTCAATGTTGGGGCTCATGTCATGTCACTTTTATGTATTATTGTCCTCTCTCATTTGCATGGATTTATTATTGACACTATTTTTATTACGTAATAATCATAATTCATAACAGGTTTCTAATAATCATTTGGTGCCACTGATATTTATTTTAATTTTTCCTTTGAGGTTGTAGCTGAAATGGTAGCAAGATAGGTTTGGCTTGCCAAAAAGTTGCATTCACTTCTCTTATGAAAGCAGGTTACAAAGGCTCTATCAGTTTCCACTTGTTTTACCACTCGTGTTTGTCTTGCATGTTTGGGGATAGCCTTTTTTATTTTTTATTTTTTATTTTATAGTTTGTTTGTCTTAAAAACTAAACTGATTAAAAATATCATTATTAAAAAGTTATGCCTAATCAAATAAGTTAAATAAACTGAAAAATAACTGAAACTATTGATTTCATGTCCAACTAATATTTTTGAAGGGTGATAATGAAGATCAGTGACGACGCCATTCATAGACCAAGGGCCAAGGGGGCTATTCCGGCTAGGACCCCCTCCCCCCAATATTAGAAAAATATATATGTTTATGTAAGATTTTAGAATTTAGGTCCAAGAAGATTCTTCTTGGCTCCTCTAACATAATCCTTCCCTTAATAAAAATAAAAAAAGCAATAAAAGAAAGAAAAAGAAAAAGCCCAACAACAACAAAAAATTGAGCAATTAATATCCCAATTATTACCCATATAAAAAAAAAAAACACAGATCATTCTATTGATTAGTTTTTAAAGATCTCTAAATTCATTTGATTACAATAGAAGAGAGAGAGTTTCACCCCCTTTTGGGTTGGTTCCTTTGCTCTCAACTCCACAAGCCACACACCAGTGACACCATTGTGAATCATCCCGCTCACACCTCTACTCCACACCGATGAGGTTGATCAGTGAACTGCACTCTCTCCTTTCTCTAATCTCTCATTCTCTCTCTAAACTCAAAACCAATGAGTAAAGAAAGTAGTTTTTTTTTTTTTTGTGTGTGTGTGTGTGTGTGTTTTAAATTAAAGTTTATGACTATAATCAATAGTGGGTGTGGCCCGAGTGGGTTGTTGTTTAACTAAGTTGTATAATTAATAAAATTGAATAGTAGAAGTGGATTTCTGTCTTGTTTTTGCTGAATAATTAGTCAGTAGTGGCTAGTGGGTTGTCTTTTAGAACATTACACATTTACATTATCTTACTTACCGGTTAGATTTACGTGTTAGTGACATGTTTAGCAATTAGATAATAAGATTAAAAATGCCATACGCCCACACGCTCAATGGCCAATGCACATAGACACAATTAGTTAATATCATAATGGGTGGGTTGGAATCTTTTTTTTTTTTCTTCTTCTTTTCTTCTAAACTGTAGTTGGTTTTGTTTATCTATTTCATTAAGTGGTCCATCACTTTTTTGTGTTAGATTTGTGGTATGTGTCTTTGTGCATTTAGCACTATGGCACAATCACACTTGCTAAATATATTTCCTCACATGTTTTTATTTTTTGGCTTTGGATTTTTTATTTTCTTGTTTTTTCCTTTTTTTTTACTTGGCAATAATAATTAAACTTTTTGTTGAGATAATAAATATAACTTTTTGATTGATTTGTAAATAATAGGAAAGTCAAATTTAATATAAAATGAAAACTAATTTTTTAACAGATTCTTTGATAATATATATTGAAAAGGAAATTTCTACGATATTTAGTATAAAATCAATTATAGATATTTTTGAGATTTAAAAAAATGTAATATTCATTTTTAATATATAATTGTATTGCATTGTATTAAGAAACAATTATTTTGTGTTTTTAATTTGTTGATATTTTGTTAATCCTAAATAATACTAGATTATTTGATTTCATGAAGATAAAAAAGATGGTTCATATTTCAATCGCCCTGATTGAAACTTCGGCTCGATCATGTCCATAACCAGGGCGAGCTAGGAAAATATTTTGGGGTGGGCTGAAAGTATTAAGTAAATCTTATCAATACGAAAAAAATTGATTTAGTAAAAAAAAAATTACACCTAGTCAGGGGGATATAATAAACCTTATAACTCAATGCATATTCTATACATTAACAAAAAGAAAAACACACATGCAATGCAAATAGAATAAAAACTATTTTCTTAGCTTCTTTTATTTGACAATTGAGTTGACATTATAATCTATAAAAATAACATTTTAAACAGAATTTTAAAAGTAATTATTATTATTTTTATTACCAATCAAAATTCAAAATTCAAATCTCAAATCACCCAAACACCCACTCAAATCCCATATCAAATTTGTAAGTAAATCACCAAAAATTAAAATTAAAATTAAGTTTTATACCACATAATCACACTCACATGTACCATAGTTATTATTAATATTATTATTTTAATAACAATCAAACTTCATTCAAGAGTCAAAAACAGGAACAAATAGGAACTATTTAGAAAAAAAGGAACAAACAGTAACAGATATGGCCACAATATTGACAAAATGATAAAGGCATATCAAATTTGTAAGTAAAGTAATACACTCATGTTTAGCAAAATAACAACAACAAAAAGTATTGCACTCACTAACTCACTATGGCCACAACTCACTACTTAATAAATAAAAAGATATTTGCCCAAAAAAAAAGAAAAAGGATAAAAAATCACAAACCACACCACACACAAACCGACACATGTTTTCCACCCACACCACATAAACATTCACAATACCACATTAGATCAACACGTACACAACAACAAAACAAAGTCAGTAAACTCACTATTACTATTAGCAAAAACCAAGTCAATAAACATTCAAATTTCAAAATATACTTCAAGTCTAACACTTACCCAGTGACACAACAAGAGAGAGAGAAAGAAAGAATGAAAGAGATCCGGTGGCAGTGGAGTGGACGGCGAACGACGAGGAGCAAGCGGCGGTGGTGGAGGAGAGCTGGGAATGTGAGTAGTTTGGCATTTCAGATTTTTATTTATTTATTTTTTTCTTTTTTTAACGGTTAGATATGTGAGTAATTTGGGTGGGTCTAGGTTAAAAATTTGTGGTTTGGATTTGGAATTCTGAATAGGTTTTGGGTTTGGAATTGGATTGGACTAAATTTTTTAATAGGTTTGAGATTAGAATTGGCTGGGTTAAGGACTGGGCTATGTTTATTTTTAAAAAAAATTATAGGTGTAAAATTAAAAAAATAATAAAAAATTAATAATAGCTCTTGCACTGCTGAAATTGGACTGGGTTAGTGCTGAGTTTGTGATTGGAATTCAGACTGGGCTAAGGTTAAGACTACTTAAAATAAAATAAAATTTTTGCTATAAATTTTTTTTTAAAAAAAAGCTTGACTGGGCTACAGCTCAGTCTAGCCAATACGTGACTCCACCCCTTTCCATAACAAAGTAAAGTGGGGAATGATAGCCAAGGATTAGGGTCTCTCTCTCGCCAATACGTGGCTCCGCCCCTGTCCATAACAAAGTAAAGTGGGGAATGATAGCCAAGAATTAGGGTCTCTCTCTCAATCATTATTTAGTCACATGGTAGCTGCACCATTTTTAAATATCTTTTTCCATAGTCGATGGAGGAAAAGCATAGTACTTGAACTTTTTTGGTCCTGGGATCAGAGACAAAGGGTCTTCATCAGTCCCCTCTCCTTGAATTATTAATTAGTTACACGTGCATCACTTTTTAATACATTTTTCTATTATTGATGGGAAAATAGATACTACTCAAACTTTTGTGTCGTGAGATGAGTGACAAAGGGTCTCCATCACTCAATTCATTTCTCTCTCTTTCTTTCTCTGAATCATTTAGTTAGTTACACATACTACTTTTGTTGTTACAGATACTTTCTCTTCTCTCTCTCAACATGCAACAATTTTGTCCACAAACGTAGTAATAGCAATATTAACAGTACACATTATTGTAGGCTAAATGTTTCTCTCTCTCTCTCTCTCCCTCTCTCCCCCCTTCAATTAGCATTATGCCATGATTGGAGACATAAACATATGAAATCTATAGGCTTGACTAACCTCAAAACCATATCAATCACACAAAGTAATTAAAGTTACATCAGATACGTACATTGCAATGCTAAGTTTTGCTCTAAGTTATTCTCAAGTTTGTTTACATAAAAAAGAAGTCTCAAGAGACAGAATACAACCCCAAAAGATAAGTTACCACTAAATGGACTTTCAGAAATTAAGATACAATATTCAGAATGTACAACATAAAAAAGAAAAAGAAAAAAGATATGTGTTTCATCAACTTTCCTCTTATATGATTCTTGCTCAATTCTTATAATCTAAAAAATTAACATTAACAAAGCAATTACACATCATCCTCAATGCTTTTAAATTTGAAATAATAATTTCCATTGGGTGGACACTTCTACATAAAAACTAAAGAATTGCCTCGGAGTGGAGGAGAGTCCATTCAGGAAATGTAATCAATCATGTGAGATTACAAAATAAGACTACAATTAATACAAAAAGAGCTTAATATTGATTTCTAGTAGCCTTTCTCAGGTTTGTATCTCTCCATGCATAACTTGATTTACATTTGGTTTCTCCCTGAAATGGGTAGCACAGATTGCAGTGTAGCTGATTTAGGAATTTATTGGTGGCTTGGTTTGAAATGCATCAGCATATGAGATTTCCATAAATTTTTTAATTTCTTTTCTTTAATTGGACAAATTGATTAGGTTTTATGCCCAATAATTTGTTTCCTTTAACAAGTGCTAATTTGCTATCATTGGATATTGGAGATTTGGAAGTTTAATGTCTGCTTGTTGGCTACCAACCGGTCTAGTTTGGACTATAGTGGCAGGCAGGAGGCAGCCATGTTCTTTCAAACTCACATCAAAACACTGATAAAATCAATGGGGATTATTAGTGATTCCCCGATGGCCATGGCAGGTTATGAACCATACACGTACGTGCCTTCTTCCAATACTCATCACAAAAAGATGAAAACCTGATGGTATCATTTTTGTCCCCATTGTAGAGAGAAACACATGGGCAAAACTAACGGTTGTGTGACACTTGAAAAATTTTGGGGTTCTGGTTTAAAGGTCAAACTACGTACTAAGTTAACAATATGCTACAAAACAATTATGTTCATGCATACTATTTTTTCATCAGTGGATGCATGTACTGTATTGAGGGTCCTATGGTATCTTTAATGTATTTGGAAATATGTTACTTTATTAGCAAACGTAATAAGTCAATGTCATATCTGGCCCTTTTTTGTTTGTCCAAAATGATGAAAAATATAAATAATGAAAATTTGAAAAAAGAAGTGAGTCGGAACCTACTATTATTAGATATATACAGTAAAAATAAAATAAGATATATGTTATTTGACCCTACGTGAAAAATAAAGTAAAAAATACTAAAAATCAGTGAATTTATTGCTCAATATAATGTTTTTGGTAATTATTGCTCAATATAATGTTGGTTACTAAGTACTAACAAATATGCCAAAAATGATTGTTATGTATAAATCTATCTAAACTATAATGTAAAATAAACTTATTGACTTTTGGTTGATCCTATAATATTGCCACATAAGTTTTGAGTTCTCACAATTTTAATCTCATTATTTAATATATATTTTCTAATTGAATTTAAATTTTATTCTATAATTAAACATCCTTAGAATTTACACATCATATTTTCTTTAATAGAAAGAATATATTTTCCATATATACAAACACAATCATATTATGTATAGACTAGAATATATTCTATATATAAACACAATAATAATAAATGTCTTTTAATAATGTCTTTTCATATTTAAACAATAAATAAAAGAAACAAAAAGTCATATTATGTTAAATTTTCCCGTTTGTTGCACGGGTTACCGACTAGTTTGTTACTAATAGATTGTATCTTATTAACAAAAAGAAGAGTGTGGGTATTGTTAAATATATCTTAAATTGTTCCTTAGGATACTTGTTAATAAAATCTTTAAATTTTCATTTTATATTTATTTTATATTTGGACATAACCCAAGGTTATTAAAAAACTAAATAATAATAAGTATTATAATAATTCTAGAAGATCTTATGTATGTCCATATGGTATCTTTAATGTATTTGGATAGTACTAACTCACATTAAATAGTAAATAATAACGTCAAAATGATGGTAACAATAATTCATATTTGGGTGGGTACCATACTCACAAAAAAATGTGAATATTATTAAATGACCTATCATATAGAAGACCCTCAAAGATCATAAAACATCTTGATGCATACAAAAAAAAAATTGGCTTATGGGGCTTGCCTATTACTATAGAATTTATATATATATATATATATATATATATAGAGAGAGAGAGAGAGAGAGAGAGAGAGAGAGAGAGAGAGAGAGAGAGAGAGAGACATAAAGAACAAATACTACTTACATCAGAAAAGTTGACATATTTTCATAAGTTTACTAATGAAAGCTAGCTAGTTATAACAAATGAGGAGCAGTGGACCAGTGGTTTCTCCCCATGAGAAGAATTAATTAGACAATATTACTGATTTTACAAGGTTCTCAACAATTAGTGAAAATCAAAATCAAATATAAACCATGCATCTAAAAACTAAAAGCTAGCACAAGTAGCTAGATTCTTAGGGAATAGGATAGAATTTTACTATGGAGTTTTAAAATTTTATTCACCCATTTTGAAATGCGTATATTTAGATAAATATTTACTATTACTATTTTAGTATATATTTAGATTGTAAATGGGGTAGTAAAATTTAATTCACTTATTTAAAGACAAATGCATAAGGTTTTAAGAATTCTATAATTGAGTTATTATAATAATTCTAGAAGATCTTAATATGATGTACATGATTTAAAGGCTACACACCCCCCCTTGGGAAGTTGTTGCATCCTTGAAGACATCCTCGCTTTATTACTATCTTTCACGTGCATCCATTTGTTGGTGTCCAAAATGATTTAACCCATTCTATTGCCCATTCGGCATCCTTTTGTAATTCTTGGGGACCCCATCCCATCATGGATTTTGTTAGAGGAGTCTGATGGACCAGTTCCCTTTAATTTGTTCTTCTTCTCAATAAAATTATCTTTTTCACAAGTGAAAAAAAGAAAAAAAAAAGAAAAAGAAAAAAAAGAGCAGTGCCTTTAGTGAATTTGGATCCTCACAATAGGGATCTCATCTTTAAAATCAACAGAGAGATCCTCAACTATCTCATCTATGACATTTAATTCTGGTTCACTGAATAGCTAGATTGTTCTCGATCACATATCTCTTCAACCCTGTGATGGTATCCCTAATCTCTAGCTAGTTGCATAGTGAGTGTTTTCTCATCTGCCAAAAGAGAACCACATGTTGAGGTGCACATTTATCTTTACCAAGGACAACAGAACATCATACAAGAAACTAAGATAAGATAAAAGAAAGTAATGGTCATATTATGTCATCAACTTTCAAAGCCTCCATCTACCAAGTAGCGTCACCACTAACCCAACCTGTGATCACTTGCTACGCACTACATGACCAAACCGACGTCTTTAAGCTCTACTTGTGAAATTCCATATCATCAAGCTTCCTCTTTTATGATTCTTGCTCCCATTAATTATTATAAAAAAAAAAAAATCACATAAACAAATTAACCATATATCATCCTCAAATGACTTAAAATATGAAATAATAATTTGCCTTGGAGTGGAGGAGAGTCCCGTCTAAAAATATAACGAAAAACATGTGATGTGTAATAGACAATGTGATTATACCAAAGTCCATTGATTAAATGAGACTATAATTAGGGATGGAGTCAAAATTTTACTCGAGTTGGGATTGATGTATGAACCTTTTTTTCCTCCCCATGAAAATCCAAATTAAATGCACTAGCCACTATATGCTACTATTATATATGCTGCTACCTATATAATTAATTAGGGGTAAAACTGAAGATAGTTCCTTAAGTAAAATACATTAGGTTCCTAGTTAAATTCAAATATGTTGAATTTAAATATTCTTATAAAAATTAACATTGTTTATATTTCATTGATTAATACAATCATGTGTTTGAATTCAATTGGAGAACCTAATGTATCTAACCTAAGGAAATTGTATCTAAGTTTTACCCATTAATTAGTTCTTTTTATTTATTTTATTTTATTTCATGTTTTTCAATCAAAGTGGTCAATACTGTATAAGGGCATTTCGGTTTTTTCAAGAGAATGACATATTTCGATACTGGTATACCGTTTGGGATTACCAAAAAATCTCTCTCTCTCTCTCTCTATATATATATATATATATAATACAATAT
This sequence comes from Fagus sylvatica, assembly GCA_907173295.1. NCBI lineage: Eukaryota > Viridiplantae > Streptophyta > Magnoliopsida > Fagales > Fagaceae > Fagus > Fagus sylvatica. The sequence goes on from OU015762.1 coordinate 2,500,681, forward strand.
TTAATACATATATGTGTATATAAATATTTATAAACTTAAACGTATTTGTATATTTAGGAATTAATATATCTCATCATAGCCCAAGTCCCTAAAGTCTTAATTTCTTTAAAAATGGTAGCCCATACCCAAGCCATTTTTAGGCCCATGTATTAGCCCATTTAAGATTCCACTCACTGTTTCAATAAACCTAAGTCCACAATTTTGAAATTTATATGGTCCACAATGAAACATTAATTAAAAAAAGAAGAAAAAGAATTGAATGAGTGGCGGAACAAACCACATTGGTTTTGTCCGCCCATTAAAATTTGGACAGCAAAGTCAAACACACATTAAAAAGACATGGGCCGGGGTGTTTTGGAAGAGAAAATTACGTGGGGTGTGAGGTCAGTAGAATTTAGAGAGAGTATTAATTTCTTTTTATTTTTTAATAATCAGATTGTTTTTTTGTTTTTGTTTTAATTTTTTCTGTTGTAATTTGGGCTGATTTATGTTGATATTTTAGCTATGTTTTTATTTTATTTTTTGTTCAAGTGAACCAAGAATTCTGGTAATGGGGGCCAAATTTAATTTTCTTGGACCAAACCCACATTTTTGTTCTTGTTACAAGTTGACAGGGGCCTGACTCCTATGGTCCAACTGTGGCTCTGTCTTGACTACAATGATCAAATGTTGATTATTTTAAAGTATTAGGATCTTATTGTTGATTTCCACTTGTCTTTCTCAAATTTCTATCTTTCCATGCTTAACTTGTTCTATATTTTTGTTTGGACAAATTACACTTTATCTCCTTTAACTATTAGGTCTAATTCAAACCCCCCTAATCTATAAAATTGAACAATGTTTCCACTAATGTAATGAAAATATGTAAATAGCATTTTACCATCCAATTTTCTGTTAAATCTAAGTAAAAATAAAGAAATCTTGATTTATTAATATGTAATAATAGATTTTGATCATTATGCATTGAAATTGACAAAATATATAAAAAAAGATTTTATTACATGTGCTTGGATTCAAGATAATGGTGTGTAATTTGCATATTTTAATATATCAGTGGAGATATTATTCGAATTTATAGATTATAAGAGAATTGTGATGAACCTAATACTTAAAGGAGGGAAATTGTAATTTGCACGTTTTAAAATGAATTGGGTACCAAAGGTTGTTAGATAGTTGATCCCGGGATTCATTGCTATCATGGTGAAATGGATCAACATATGGGACTCTCGAAGGTTTTATTTTAAAAAAATTCATTCATCATTATGGAGATGCTCCCTATTAAAGTTTACGTGCCATTCTTGGACAATGACATCTCGAAGTTTAATGCATGCGTACTTGTTGCCTCCCATGGGGTCTAGTTTCATGAATCCAGTGGCGGAGCCACTTGTTGCTTTGAGTTTTTAAAAAAGTGCAGAAAAAAAATTTACTTATATATATTCAACACTCTCACAAATAACATTGAACACCTAAGAAGTTGAGATCGATTGGACACCTTAGCCTGCTTTAATTCTTATCTTCTCCTCTGTTTCTCTGCCCATTCTATTTCTATTCTGCCTTCTTTCTTCGAAAAAAAAAAGTTTTGTTTTGCCCAACCACCCACTGTTTTCTATTTTTTTGGGTCTTTGATTTTACGTGCCTTCTTTAATTATGTTTGTGGCCTTTTTTTATCCACGTATGTCACAACTTTAAAAAAAAGTTGAAAACGATTTTAGGGGAACGTTGGAGTGCAATTTAAAAAGTTATATGGGCCTTTTTTCTGATCACTATTCTGACAACAAAAAAAAGTCGAAACGATGGGATTTTAGTGCCTTTAGCCTTGTGTTTGGATCCTCTACTTAAAAGTGATTTCACGGATTTTTATGCATTAGAATGCATTCTATAAAAAATCTGAGATGTTTGGTTGGGATTTTGGATAAATGCAAATTATGCATTCTGCCTAGAATGCATTTTGCAAATTCTCATTTCTTAGAGTAGAATCTTGTCAATTGAATCCAAAATATTTTGGATTCCCTGGTGATTCTAATGACTTCTACTGGTATTAACTTTTTGCCTCCAACTCTACCCTAAATGGGAATCCACTTACAACAGTTTATTACTTGAATGACTTCTTAAAACTTTTCCCTCGTTTAATTTCAACTTCTCCGTTTCTGTTCTTTTATGAAATTTCCTTCCCCCTCTTTTGAATTCCCTACTAATTTTCTCTTTTCGTTGATCCCTGTTGAAACCAAAACTACTTTTTCTCTTTCTTTCTTTTATCATAAATGGTTTGTATATATCTTGATTGCACACACAATACACATTTCTCTAGTATCTGTTTTTATTACATTGTTCAAATTTTATAAAAATGTTGTGCTTAAGGAGATGACTGCACAAATCATGACTTTTTTTTTTTTTTAGTAGACATTAATTTAAATTACAACGTAATACTTTATTTCTTTATTACATTGTTAATTTTGTATTGGTAGTAAATGTATTTTTAGCCTTGTATTGAGATATTTAAAAAAAAAATGTTAATTACATAATGTATACTAATAATATATTATTTAATAGGAAGAATGCATTCTTTAAAATACCAACCAAACACAATTTTTTGTGTATAATCACTTCTTATAAATAATTTCAATATTTTACCAAACGCACTATTTTCAGCAAAATGCATTCTAGAGAATGTATTATCGAGAATGCATTTTAATAGGAATGCATTGCTACGAGAATGCATTCCCAAAATCGATTGGATCCAAACTGCTTTAATTATATGGGCCTTTTTTCCATCCCATTCACAACCAAAAAAAAAAAAGAAAAAATGAAAACGTAATGGTTACATTTTTGTCCACATGATAGGGAGAAACACATGGGCCAACCTAATGGTTATGTGTCAGAATTCAAAGTCAAAAGTTGATGTACACATTAATTTGGGCGGAAATTGTTAGGTTGGCATACAATTCTCGTCGGTGTTAAAAATTATAATATTTATATATTTTGATAAAATATTATGTGTGTTTAATAAATATTTATTCATTTAAAATGTATGTAAATTAACTTTAACAAATATTACTAATTCTACCCAAATTCACATATTTTATTTTTATAATAATAAATACACATTTATCAATATGGATACAACATCTATCACAAAACATACAAATTTTATCAAAATCAACATCGGTCCCCATGGCAGGACTAAGTGTTTCCCTCATTTAGGTACATTTTAAATCAATTTGTTGAAGTAGTAAGTTATGAACACAGTTTGGCTACAAATCAGTTTGTAGTCAGCTTTACTTACAATCCGTGATAAGTAATAAGATTATTCACATGTACTTTTAGTCACATGACCTATTTAATGAATCATGTGACTTATTTAAATAATATATGTGAATGGTCTTATAAGTTGCAACGCAGGCTACAAACCAGTGAAAAAAAAAACAGTGAATGATTTTGTGTAAAGTGTCTATCTATAATACTGGAATTGCAAAGTTTGGGAGTTCTGAACCTTAGGAATAAAAGAATACATTCTTTATTGGATCTTGGCAGAATGTTGTCCACACATATCAATGTTTTACAAACTGTTAGAAGAAGTTGGTCTAATCATGACGACGTCATAATTACGTGATAAATGTTAAAACAAATTTTGTAAGTGCAAGGATCATGATTTTTGAGTTTAGTAACTGTTTCATCATCAGCACAAACTGCATTTTTTTTCTTCTTCTAGATAGAATAACTGATCAATAGCATAGTTGTGCATAAAAGTGTGATGATTAGTGTGATCCCAAGTTAGGACAGAAGTGCAATATGGCATGAACCCCATTTCCCTATATAAATCTAACCCTTTTCTGACCCATTTTTTGCAATGAGAAAGCACTAAATAAGGGAGATAGTCTTAATTATTCAAACATGAAGCTTTTTGGTACCAAGAGTTTGCCATTGTTGGTGTTTATGTTGGTCATGACAGGATTGGTGGGGCAAGGCCAATCCACCACTTGTCATAGCACCTTCTTTTCATCACTAGTTCAGCTGATACCTTGCAGGGGATCAGTCTCTCCTTTTAGCCCTACCCCACCAACTGAGGTCTGCTGCATTGCCCTCAAAGCTTTAGGCCAGCCTTGCTTGTGTGTGCTTGTGAATGGACCTCCGATATCTGGCGTGGATCGGAACATGGCATTGCAGCTTCCTGATAAGTGCATTGCCAACTTCGAACCATGTATATTTCTCTTGTTCTCAATAATAAACTACCACTTGTCTTGAAAACTTATGCATTAGAAAATGTTAATTTAATCATTTAACTATTATTTTAATACTCTTAGTACGTGTTGGCTAACCTTCAGTCTCTATGATAAGTGGTCCAACACCTTAAATTTTTAACTTTTTAAATGGGATATAGAGTAGAGACAAAAAATTCAAACTTAGGACTATCACTCAAATTATATGATAAACTATCATTTGTCCTAAAAGCTTAAACGGTCAGAAAAGAAAAGAGTGAATTTAATCATATATTATCCATTATTCTAACTCTCAACCATTTGTTTCGTTGGTCATGCATGCGATTGTACCTAAACTCTGAATCATTATGAACACAAACCACATTGAAATTGCACTTGTCCCACCATTAGTTTAAATCAATCACAAATGATTACCAAACGAGCATTCTACTTGGAACAATATTCTAAAATTTGTACTCTTACTTATATTCTGCAAATTAATTATCTAACAATTCTTTTCTTAATTTTTTGTTTTTGGTGCAGGTGAAATCATGAAGTAATGAAGAAGCCTATACCTTAGGAGGCATCTATGAATAAGCGTTTTTAGAGGTTTTATGAGTCTTTTGGTAGTACGTTATCTGATCATAATAAGAGGATAGATGTTGAGATTATGTACTGGATCTTGAGGGTTTAAGCTTTGAACTTAGATTTTGCACTTGTTTTATAGTTTCTGCTAAAATAGATTGCTTTTAGCATATAAACAAATAATGCTTGTTTTGATTTCTCAGGTCATCCATCTCCATAGCTCTATGCTTGTGAAAATTGGTTTATTTTGCTACGGAAAAGGATTCCCAATTCCCTCGCATTTATTTTTAGTTAACTTGTGACACGTGTCATTTATTTGATTCTGTGCAATTTACATGGGTTTTGTAAGATCATTGGAATTTTTGAAATACCATATGTCTCTCGTTTGGATAAAAATTAAAGGAAATTTGAGGCTTTCAATGGGAGTAAACGGGAAAGACCATTAAAGTCTGTACACTCCATCACCCTCTTTAAAGCATCCAAACAGAAGTTTATTTATTTATTTATTATTATTATTATTATTATTATTATTTTAAATTCGGTAATTGGAATAAATGGATTTAAACATGGATTCATTCGTTAGAAACATAAAAAATATACCAGTTGAACTACAAAATTCTTAACTTTTGCCATTTCTTTAACTTGTACATTCAATTGTAATTCAAATAAAAACGTTAAAATTGATTGTATTTAGACTCTTTCTTTCACATCCTCCGAAGGATTAAAAAATTGACGTGATCAGTCGGTGATGAAATCTCCACTCCAATATTATGTGAAAAACCAATAGGGGACAATCACACAGACCAAGCCATATCCACCGTGACCTTTGTTCTCCCATCATGACCATGATGGACTAGAATCTTTAAGGCCATTTTGATGGTCACCATCATCATCATAAATGCCATTTTTTTAAAAGATTATAAAATTCAAAATAAAGAAATTACCCGAGAAAAGCTAAACACATTTCAGCATAATTTTCTTTTGATTTCTTTATTTAACTTGGATCTTCTCTTTTGGTTATTGATTTCTATGGCTTGAAGGACTAGTCTCCTGGATCTGTTGTGCTTTCATGTAGGAGGGCAACGATCCGATCAATAGCCTGAACAGAAGCTTGTTTTAAAAATATCAGGAAATATTAAACCATTTTTAAAAATTACCTTAAGAAAATTGAAACAAAGATCAAGTAGCATTTGAGAATTTTATAGAATTATTGACAACTCAGCCGACCGATGAACCAAAATTCTTACAACACCCAATTGCATCCCCGAGCACCACCAAGACTCTCAAATAAAAAAATCAGGTCTAACGACTCTAATTTCGTCATACTTCAAAAGTGTTAATGTAATTTAACCTTTTTTGGTAAATTAGTTTACGGAATACTATTCCTATAAAATGAAAAATTAGTCTTTTTAAATTTGTTTCTTCTAAATAGAAACTCCCTCCAAATTTAGTTTTTAAATTTTGGTGTTTTCATGTTCATATTTCCTTGAAATTAAAGTTATCTTTAAATTTGATATTTTCATGTACATATGCCTACCAAAATTGGTTCTAACCTAATTCTAGACAAACTGGACATAAAATAAACCAAATTCAACTTTGAATTAGCTTATTTATTTTTATTTAATTAGTTTATACAAAGAGTATATCAGTTATATGGCCAGTGCCCACCCTCAAATATTTTTTTAAAAAATTATTAGGTAAAAAATATAAAAAATAATTGGATTAAATAAAGTGCCCACCCTCAATTTTTTGGATAATTCTACAATACACATACTTTTTTTAATGCATGTAGTACTTTTAATAGATAAAATGTCACATTGATGGTGTTAGTGTCACACATGATGGTAATTACCTCACATATGTTGGTATCTATGATCACATTACTTGATACCCTAAATTTTTATTTATCTATTTAAATTTAATATATATAAAATTGGAGAGTACCAACATCACATTGGATAGCACTACCATCACATATGATGACAACTACATCATATTTGATGATAACAATTAAGTGGGTACCAAACTTATAAAAAGAGTGAGTATTGTAGAATGACCCTAATTTTTTTGTTAAATTTTTTTTTTCTAGGTATATATATATATAAAACTTACTATCAAACTTACCAATTGCAACCGCCACTGTGGAAAGATCATTTTCAGTTATGAAGATTGTGAATAATCGATTACGTAGTCGAATGAGTAATCAATGGATGTATGACAACTTGATTGTATACATAGGAAAATACATTACACACGTCGAAATCAATTGTAAAAGGCTATAATGAGTTTCTTGTTTGTTACTTTTTGATTATATAAATAACGTATATCGGTTTTAAGCATTTTTTGTATTATGTCTATTAAATTTTGAGATTAAAAGGTGCCCACCCTAAAATGAATTCCTGAATCCGTCCCTGCCCATACCCTCAATTCTCTAATCTAACTCTAATATCTTTTTATTCTCCATCTAAAATGCATGCACCTAACTGGAGCTTTTAAAAAGAACCCTAGCTCTATTCCAACTTTCCCTTGCCCAACCGTCACCCCCACCACCTCCCTGCTCTTTCTTTCTCTCCCTCAGTTGTCACCTCCCTCCATTCTCTATCCCTCTATTCTCGCCCTCCATGGGACCCTGCAAGCCATCCACATGTATTATTTGAAAAAGTCAAATGACTCATTTAAAAGATCATGTGACTAAAAGTATATGTGAATGGATCTATTTATTTACCACGTAGTGGGTTGGAAGAAGATTTCTCTATACTGGGTTGGAGAAAAACTATTTCCTTATAAAATTAAGTGTCAATTCGGTGGAGTACACCGTGAGATATTATGAGAGGTTCGCTTGCTTCCAACCCATAATAAATGGGAGTCAGATTTTCTGGCCGATTTCATCAATGTTTCCCATCTTAAGCTTTGGTGAACGTCATGCACATGACGCAACTTACAAGTGAAGCAGTGACTTTACACCAAACCTCTTTATTTTTTTAGACTTTACATATGGTACGTTCAGACTTTATCACACGTCTTTTTTGATAGGTCTATCACTCGTTTAATAATTACAAATGAAAGGTACAATTCCTATACAAGTTTTTTGATAATTCAATTCCTATACAAGTTGCAATTTAAATCATTGATAAGGAAATTCTTAGGTCCAGTAAAGGTTTTAAAAATGGTAATATTTATGTGTGTTTTGATAAAATGTTATGTGTGTTTTAATAAAATGTTGTCTGATGTTGTAAAATATGTGTAGTTTGTAGTAAAGTTAACTTTATCACAAATATCACTAATTCTACCAGAATTCACACATTTTATTTTTACAACAATAAACACATATTTATCAATATGGACACAATATTTATCACAAAACAAACAAATTTTATTAAAATCAACAAAAGTCCCGTGACAGGACCTAAGTGCTCCCCTCTATGATAATCTATGTATAAAGCCGAAACTGTTATGAATTATTGAATCTGAGTGCATATGGGAGGTGGCCCACGCAGGTTCCTGATTTGTGAAAGATTGGGTGAATAATTTGTAACAATTATTGTGTCGGCAGACTGAATAATTCAACCTGATAACACATGAATGATTAAACGTACTATTAGACGCACAGTACCATGTGAATAGTACCAACTTGAATCCCTATATCGGAAATACTTAGGTCTGGCTACGGGATAATCCCTATATGGACAACTGACTCATATTTGATGATAACAATTAAGTGGGTACCAAACTTATAAAAAGAGTGAGTATTGTAGAATGACCCTAATTTTTTTGTTAAATTTTTTTTTTTCTAGGTATATATATATATATATAAAACTTACTATCAAACTTACCAATTGCAACCGCCACTGTGGAAAGATCATTTTCAGTTATGAAGATTGTGAATAATCGATTACGTAGTCGAATGAGTAATCAATGGATGTATGATAACTTGATTGTATACATAGGAAAATACATTACACACGTCGAAATCAATTGTAAAAGGCTATAATGAGTTTCTTGTTTGTTACTTTTTGATTATATAAATAATGTATATCGGCTTTAAGCATTTTTTGTATTATGTCTATTAAATTTTGGAATTAAAAGGTGTCCACCCTAAAATGAATTCCTGGATCCGCCCCTGGTTATATGGTTTAGCAAACACTGTTTAAGATTGTCCTTTTGTTATTAGGAGTTGGGTACTTGGGTACATAGATAAGGAGATGAATAAACTGTTAGGTTAATTAGCTTATGAATGAATTTTATTGGGCTGTAGTAGATTGGGATCATTTTCTTTTTCAAGTTTATCTCTATCATGTAAAACCATATATTCATATGAGTAGATAATTGAATAATAAATTTATTCTTTCGTCCGTAAAATATAGCTCATTATCTAAAATTAAAAAAAATTCACTTTTCATCCCTAAAAATTTATAATATTCTAAATTTCGTCATTTTCCTTTTATTCACCTCTGTTAAGTTTCAAAGACAAAATTAAATTTGGATGACAGTTTAGGGACAAAAAAAGAATCTAAATAATATCTTTTTTGTCCCTAAAATATAATTTAGGTATTATTTTTTTGTCTTTTTAAATATGTATTCTATTAGTCATAGACAAAAAATTTAAGGAAAGTGAACAAAATAACGGGTGACATTTTAAGTTTTCAGGAACAAAAATATATGTAACATATTTCAAGGACGAAAAAAATATTTTTGCGTGGGTCACTAATCTATCGATCAAACCACTTGGGTACATGTGAGCTATTGTTATTCAGTATTTAAATTCAATTTGGATGGTGGAGAAACTTGACATGTATGATGTAATCCTAATATTTTTCCTTCTATTCACCTCTGTTTTTTTTTTTTTTCTTTTTCTTAATTCTGGTTATTGCTATTTCGATGGTTGACAAACTTGATGAGTTATATGAAAGGTTGACATATAACGTATTGATGAGGTTTGAAACTTCAAACTTGACATGTATTTTGTCCTTCTATTCACCTCTGTAACATACTGAATTTATAATATTTTTTCTTTTTCTTAATTCTATTAGTTATTGCTATTTCGTACTGGAAGGTTGACATATAACGCTATTGATGAGTAGTACCTTTCATATCTAACATATTTTAGATTCAGCTGCAATATTTAGGTATATGCAATTAATATTTAGGTATATGCAATTAACATCACAACCACTATGTCTAAACCCCTAAAATGAAAAACACACACACAAACACACTCTCTGCGAATATTCTTGGATCCCTCTCCCCCTCTCCGTTTGTGTGTTTGCAGGCACAATAGTTTACATAATCTCATGGGACAAGTTCGTTTGGCGATCAATGTGGTTATTCAGTGCCGGCCGATTCCGATTCTGATTCTGATTCTGTGCATTATTGTTATCTTTGTTTCCCAATAAATTGAGGCAAAACTAGACAATCTACAATATTCTATTTTTACGATATTTTTATTAAAATTTTCTGTTTGTGTTTGATTCTTGGAATTTAGTTTTTAATTTGTTCGCAATTTCAGATTATTATTTACTTTAATATTAATTTTGATTGTATCTTCATCTGCCCCATCACAATTTTTTTAAACATATATAATTTATTTGTTTTCCTAACGTGGATTGTTTATTATTGAATAGATTTAGGACCAAAAACAATTCTACAAGTTGGTGAGGTGTTATGTGATGATTGATAGAAAACAAACGTAATACCAATTATGGACCCATGTGATATTAATTGTTAACCACTCACAATTTGCTATTTCAAAAAGTTGTGGCAAAGATTGTGTTGTAAGTTGTAACCTAATTCTAAACAAACTGGACATAAAATTAACCAAATTCAACTTTTGAATTATTTTTATTTTTATTTAATTTATACAAAGAATAAATTAGTTCTATATATGGGTTATCAAACACCCCTTAAGATTGTCTTTTTGTTAATATTAGGAGTTAAGTAAATAAATAAGGAGATGAATAAATTATTAGTTTATGAATGAATTTTATTGGTTAAAATATTTTTTTCGTCCTTAAAATATAGCTCATTGTCTTTTTTGTTCTTAAAATTAAAAATTTCAATTTCCGTTCTTGAAAATTTAAATATTTTTACATTTTCGAACCACTCTTGTATTATGTTTTATGGACAAAAATAAAACTCGGGTAATATTTCATGAACAAAAATAGACTCTAAACTATATCTTTTTTGTCCCTAGCTAAATATAATTTAGGTTATATTTTCATCCTTTTAAATATGTGAACATACAAAAAATTTAACAAAAGTGAATGAAAATGACGAAATGGATGACATTTTAAATTTTTAAGGACAGAAATAAACGATTAAAATTTTAGGAATAAATATAACATGTGCTATATTTCTTCGACGATTTTTTTTTTTTTTTTTTTTTGTGTGAGTCGATTTTGGCCAAACCACTTGAGTATTAGATCCAATGTGAGTTATTGTTATTCAGTGAGATTCAATTTGGATCGTTGGTTTCCCTCAAAGAAGCCAACTGCTTATAAATTGTTAGGTTGTAGATTAGTTTATGAATTAATATCTTTTGTCTTGTAATAAAGTGATACATTTGTAGGAGCAGACGATATATAATAACAAGTTCCTATCCATGTGCGAGCTGCCTTAAAAAACAATGCCATTAATAAGTAGATTACTAGATATGAAAGGTTGGAAATCCTAATATACCAAACCTAAGGAACTGTACTCAAAAAAGTTTTAGTATTGTTATTAAGTATTCATTTGAAAACAACTCATTTTCCAAATAACGAAGTGTTTGGTAGAGACTTTTGGTTTTCAGTGTTTGGTACGTGTTTTTAGAAAACGTTTTATGGTGTTTGGTATATATGCATACAATTCAATTTTTTTTTTTTTTGAGAAAAAGATAGATATTGAAAAACTGCACAATACAGGAATAATGTCTTGAGGCAAACTATCAAGCCTCATGTTTGCAATAAGAAGGTCCTTTGCCTTAGCTAAAAAATGGGCAGCAGCATTCCCCTGGCGCTTAATGTGGACAAAGCTATGACTTTCATATTAAACTAGCTTGTGTGTCTTCAATGATGTTGCCTAGGAAGCCATAATGATTTTGATGCCGAGATTTTACTTATTAAAAAATAACCTTTTTTCATGTAAATGATACAATGGTTGCTTCAAGGCGGCTTTGGCTTCAATCGCTTCAACCAAATGTTAAAGCAATTTTCTTTGACAAGGTACAATAGGGTCCCTATATAGTACAATGACTCCAATACCCGCCGCATTTGCTAACAATAAAACCCAAGTTTCTTAGCAATTTTGAAACATATAGGCGCACAATATCTTTAACAAAAACCCAATATAGAACTCACATGAGAGAACTCAGAATCAAAGCCCCCAGTCCACAATCAAAAAACCCAGAAAATCAATAAGTTTTTGTTATTGCAAAACTAACCTTCAAAGCCCAAATAAAACCAAGAAGAAAAAACCCAAAAACTCCTAAACCCACTATAAATCCAAGGGGAAACCACAGAAACGCAATCAAAACCAAAGTTTCTCAATTTCGCGCGGAGCTCTTGCATGCATGTACTGAGTTCTCAATTTTGAAGACTAAACCGCAAAGATGGGTTCTCATTCTTGTTGTGGAGATAAGGTGGAGGATGTTGCCTAAAGTTAGAGAGAGCAACGGAAGAGAGAGAGCTTGAGAAAAGAGAGAGAGATAGAGAAGAGAGAGTTACAGAGAGGAAGAGAGAGAGAGATAGAGAAGAGAGAGCTACAGAGAGGAAGAGAGAGCTTACTGGTTTCTGAGAGAGTGAGAGGCGCGCGAACAGAGTGGAACAAAATTTTTTTTATTGTTTTACAAAAGAGAATCGTAAAACAATTAGTGTAAAATAGTGTATTTTTTTTATCAGTTTTCCATTGACCAAAAAATGGTTTTCCGTTGATCACATTTTTTGGTTCAACCAAACACCGGAAAATATTAAAACATTTTACAACAAACGTTTTACGGTGAAACAAACGGAACCTTGAAGTTATAATGCACAATATGACATCCCAGCTTCCATAGATTCATTTAAAAGCAAGTTATTTTTTTATACATATAAAGTATATATATATAGGTGAAATAAATGCAAGAGGCTGAGTATATTCCTATCCATTTGGTGCCATACAACGCTATTGATATTAAAGTTAGTTTTAGATTCAGCCACAATATCACGTGTCATCATTTGATGTCATGATTTGAAGTTATAATTATAACCACAAGTTATATATATATGGACTTATATGGTTATACTAGTCATGCATGGCCACCATGATTGATATCCAATACTACGTCCTGTTCTTGGTCCTTTTGTTCCTCTCAACCCTCCTACTCAAGCCCTTGTTCAAGAAACCCTCCAAGACAAGGCTCCCTCCAAGCCCACCGGCCCTCCCACTCATTGGTCATCTCCACCTCCTTGGTCCATACATATACAAATCCTTACATAAACTATCCACCAAATATGGCCCTCTCCTCTATCTCCGCCTTGGTGCTTCTCGATGCCTTGTTGTTTCAACAGTCTTCCCTAGCCACCGAAATATTTAAAACCCATGACCTCGCATTTGCAAGTCGACCACATTTCATTCTCGTTGATAAATTACCATACCAAAACCATGGATTGTTCATGGCACCCTTTGGTGATTATTGGCGGTTCATCAGAAAACTTTGCATAATGGAATTGCTCTCTGCCCAAAAGGTTGAACACTCACATGCTGTCCGAAAACAAGAAATTGTATTGTTTCTACGTAAGGTTTTAGAATGTGCTAAGAAAAAACAAGTTGTTGATGTGGGTGCTGAGCTGATGAAGCTTACAAACAATACTACGTGCATGATGTTAATGAGCATGAGGTGTTCAGATGAATGTGATGAAGCTGTGACGATTATGAAGTTAGTGAAGGAATTCGTTAAGATTCTTGGAAAGGTATGGATCGGGAATGTATTAGGGCCATTGAGGATTTTGGCTTTTTGGTTGTATGGAAGGCATGCCATAAATGTGACATTAAGGTATGATGAGATTTTAGAAAGGGTGTTGAAGCAGCATGAAGAGAATCCCAAAATAGATAATGAGGATTTCATGGATATACTATTGAAGGTTCATCAAGATGACACAACCGAGTTCAAGATTACTAGAACCCATCTTAAGGCCATCTTGCTTGTAAGTCACATTTGTGTGAGTGTGTAGTGTTTTTCTATATTAATCTTATTTTGTCATTCTCCTTAATTTACTTATTCTTTCGGCATGCACACTTCCAATGCAACATCATCTTTATACCAATTAAAATGTCGATATTCATTATTCCCTTCCCCAACTAAAATTGTGGATATTTGTATACATTGATTTCCACAATTTGTGGATGTATGTTCACACTTGAAAAAAAGGTTTGTGCATACTTGATTGTGTGCAGGACCTAATTAGCATTAATGTCGCACATACTAATCAGTTCAATTAGTTGTTTTTGACACTGATACAATGAAGAAGAAAAAAAATAAAGAAGTAAATTGTTAAATAATGCATTAAAGCTTAAAATGCATGAGTATACAAAATGTTGGAATTTATTCTTTCCTTTCCCCTTGGTTAAATGTTGGGTTGAGATATCTAAAAGAGCATATGGAGAAGGATGATTCAGTCATTGAACTTAATTTGGGGATGTGCTTTATTTGTAACTTCCAAAACCAAATTTAAAAATATATACTTACAATGATGAACATGAAATAAATGTGTAACTTTCAAAATTTATGTGGTAATAATTAGATGAAGTCAATAAAAAGTCAAAAAAAATTTATTTTATATTATTTATTTATTGCTAGTCGCTAATTCATGCAATGCATGAGAATGTTCACTATAAAAATGTATATATGTATATAATATATATATATAATAATATAATATAAAATAAGTATTAATAAATAAAATTGAGATTTTTTGAAATGAATATATCTCATTTAATTAGAGATTTTGTAGAAAAGACCATAGTTAATATAATTATAATATGTTTAGAAAATTTCATATCCAATTTAATTAGAATTTATTTAGTGTCTATTTCATCAATTCAAATGTTGCCATTTTCCTAGGATCTATTTGTATTTGGTGCTGGCACTGGTACCTCGGCAGAGGCCATGGGATGGATAATAGCTGAACTCATCAACCATCCAAATGAATTCGATAAGGTCAGAGAAGAGATAAAATCTGTGGTTAATAGTACTAGACTAGTGGAGGAATCAGATGTCCCAAGTCTTCCCTACTTGCAAGCAGTTGTGAAGGAAGCATTGAGATTACACCCGCCAGTACCTATTATTGTAAGAGAATGCCGCCAAGACTTTAAAATAAAAGATTTTGATATACCTGAGAAAACTGTAGTGGCAATCAATACGTATGCAATAAATAGAGATGTTGAAATATGGGATAATCCAAATGATTTTTGGCCAGAGAGGTTCCTAGTTTCTTCTAAAGAAAAAGATGTTATGGATTATTATCCTTTTGGGGGAGGAAGGAGAGGATGCCCAGGCTCAAAGTTAGCACTAAGTTTGATGCACACTACAATTGCAACCATGGTTCAATGCTTTGATTGGAAGGTTGGTGGAGAGGGTGGCGATGGAAAGGTTAATATGGAAGTTGGAATAGGCATCTCTTTGCCCATGGCCCAACCATTTATAAGCCTTCCTGTTGTTCACTTCAATCCATTTACTTCTTCAATTTAAGGCTATCCACCTTTTTTTTAATTTTGGAGTAGAAAAATAAGTATATGTGTATACACCTAAATAAGTGCCTACTTAAATTGTGCACGTTCTTTACTTTATATCATACTTACATCCGTTTGTAAATGTGGAGTGCAATTTCAATGCAGTGAATGCACTTAAAATAATAAAATGTTTTTATAAAATATGTGCAATTGTATTCTTTGTTCATAAAATAGTTATTTTAAATTTATCTATGTCAACGACCCAACTCCTTGAGTTAGACACACGTCTGAGAGGATTGTTACGAGACTACCCCTATGATTGATGGAGATAGTTAGGATAAAAATTACTTACATCAATATTTCCACAAATTATAGATATTAATGTCCAAAAATCCTGGTCTTTGTGGCTTAATTGGCGTTTTGGAAAACATAGTTCTATTCCCCAACGGTTTGCTTGCTATTGTCAAAAATCCACAAAATTTTAATAGGTAAAAAAAATGTAAAGATTGTCAATGGTGTATATCCCCACCGCTCATGCAAAGTCCAATGAGGCTGATTTAGGGTCAGTACAGAGTACAAACTCATTCATTGAAAAATGGTGAACTTATTGGCATTAATTGGTGAGCTAGGAGTGGGTGCTATGCCTGTGAGAGTAAGGTTAATTTATTGGTTCTTGAAAAATAGTGAACTTATTGGCATTAATTGGTGAGCTAGGAGTGGGTGCTATGCCTGTGAGAGTAAGGTTAATTTATTGGTTCTTGGTTTCCTATAGCTAGAATTACTTATAAAATTGTTGATATGTATAAGTTATGGAATAAAAATCTTTTGTTTCACTTTTTTGTATTCTACTTTATGTTCTATTAATTGCAATATTTTAAATTTTAGTTATCTTATAAGGAAATAAAAAAGAAACGTGATGAGTAGTGATTGATAAAGCGTAAAGTGGAATACAAAAAGTTGGACAAAAAAAAAAAATAGTCTATTTCCCACCGTTGTTGCAGGCCTGTGGGGCTGGTCTATGGATTTAACTTTTAAGGTCAATACAAACACATCGATCCTAGGGTATATTTAAATAAAGGCGGCTACTGAATAAAAATATTTTGTCCCACTTTTAATGTTTTACTTTATATTTCATCAATTATAACTTTATTTTATGTTTCATCAATTATAACTTGTATGATAGTATTTCGTTTTCATTATAAAATAATTGAAGTTTTAAATGGAAAAAAAAAAAATAATGTGCTACTAATAACGATAATTTATTTGTACCTGGTGTCCTACGGCTAGTTAGGCCATAGTACGAGAAGGAAAGTGGGCTAAGAGAGAGTTGAGTAAGGTGAATGGCTAGTTAGTTTATTTCAGAGTTGTTGATATCTAGCTTGACAAGCTTATATGCCCAACACAAATAGGCCATGGGTAGACAGACGCTTCATGATCAGAGTGTTGGTCCCTAATGTGGATGGCAACTGTAATTCTGTAGAAAATAGAACTCTTTGTTGCCTTTGGGGTATTTCTATTTTTGCCATTAGATGTAGATCTCTATCTGATGAAGCCTAAATATTTTTGTTGAGTTTGTTGAGGTGGTGACTGGTTTAGTTGTACTATGCATATATTGTAATTCCTTGATCTGTATTTCAGATCCTTATAAATGAAGATGCTTATTCATTAAAAAAAAAAGTTTTCGGTTGTGATTAAAGTCTCTTTAGTGTGCAGCCTAGGCTTGACTTTTACTTTTAATTTTAGTTATCTTATAAAGAAATAAAAAAGAACACGTGATGAGTGTAGTGATTGATGAAACGTAAAGTGGGAAAAAAAAAAACATAAATAGTCTATTTCCCACCGCTGTTGCTGGTCCCGTGGGGCTGGTCTATGGATTTAACTTTTAAAGTCAATACAAACACATCGATCCTAAGGTATATTGAAATAAAGGCGGCTACCGAATACAAATATTTTGTCCAACTTTTAATGTTTTACTTTATGTTTCATCAATAATATTACTTGTCACATAGTATTTTGTTTTCATTATAAAATAATTAAAGTTTGAAATGGAAAACAATTGTGCTACTAATAACAAGAATTTATTTGTACCTGGTGTCCTATGGCTAGTTAGGCCACAGTACGAGAAGGGCTAAGAGAGAGTTGAGTAAGGTGAATGGGTAGTTAGTTTCAGAGTTGTTGATATCTAGCTTGATAAGCTTATATGCCCAACACAAATAGGCCATGGGTACTGGGTAGACAGATGCTTCATGATCGGAGTGTTGGTCCCTAATATGGATGGCAACTGTAATTCTGTAGAAAATAGAAATCTTTGTTGCCTTTGGGATATTTCTATTTTTGCCATTAGATGTAGATCTGTATCTGATGCATAGATGATGAAGCCTAAATATTTTTGTTGAGTTTGTTGAGGTGGTGACTGGTTTAGTTGTAGTGTGCTTATATTGTAATTCCTTGATCTGTATTTCAGATCCTTATAAATGAAGATGCTTATTCATTAAAAAAAAAAGTTTCGGTTGTGATTAAAGTCTCTTTAGTGTGCAACCTAGGCTTGACTTTTACTTGATGATGTAGGGGTTCTATAGATACAGAGGATGGCTACCAAGGTGAACCTGGGCTAACCCATAAATCTTATTTTTTTCTTTGCTTGAAAATTTAAACTAATATCTATTCAATATTATAAAATATCAATAAAAGAAAAGACACAAAATAAGTGTTTCTTAATATATTTCAACTCATTCATTTGTCATCAAAATTTACTTAGTGTTGCTAATTAAAAAAGAAATAAAACAATGGCCCACAGTCCCAAAAGCCAAAAAAAAAATTAGGATTTGTTTAGTATTTGAGATTTGTTTTGCTAGTCTAAATGGTTTTTTTTTTTTTTTTTGGGAACCCCAACTATGTGATGAGCTAGACTAATAATATTTTTGGGGGATGATAGGGGCTCAGTACATATATTTAAAGCCCAAATTATATATATATATACTTATTTATTTTTTTTTAAAATGATAGGGGCCATGCCCCCACCGACCATGCTAGGTCTGTCCTTGGCTACCACCCATGCTGAATAGCCTAAGGCATTAGACCAAATAGTATATATATAATAGCTTTTGTTTTTTAAAGCAAAAATATATACAAGTATTTTATCAAAAAAAAAAAAAAATTTATATACAAGTATTTTCATGCATGTGTTGCTTGTATTGAAATGATAACATAGAGAGGGTGTCCTAACCTAACACTTCACAACAATAAAAAAAAAACTACCTAATAAAATAAAGACATAAACTCAAAAAATCTATTATGTGGGTTTTTTATTTTTTTATTTTATTGATTTGAAGTATCATATTAGTTGTATTCTAATAATACTTAATAATTTTTCATCTTAATCACCTAACTACAATTTTAAGTATTTGTCTAAATTAAATGTAGTTTGTGAGAATTTCTCATACCAAAAAGATTTAGGAAGTAGAATACTAGTCTAGGTGCAGCAAGAGTAAGCATCCAATTAAAAAAATAAAAAAAAGCAAGCATCCAATTAACGCTAAACCTTGACAGGCCTGAGCCACAGGGGAGTAGTATTTAATATCACAAATGTGAAAGTATGGATGGAACCGATTGAAACCCTTTCCAAAAAAAAAAAAAAGAAACCCTTTTTCATTAACAACAGAAAAACAAATCCCACACTTGATTGTGTCTCATTGTTTCAATGTTAAGTGTTTGGCTTTTTTAATAATTATTATTCAAATGATTATGTGTGGATAAGATTGTGAAAGAGTTTTTTCTAAATGCAAATGATTTCATGATTTTCAATTAAAAAAAAATAAAACAACGATTTAGTGAGTAGGATTAAGATCCATAGAGTTTTGAGAGTAATTCCATATGGTAATAAGGACCAAAAAATCAATCACTTACCAACTTGTTTGTGAAGTGATTATACTTGTACATATTATTCCAGTTTTTACTACAACTATATATGGAACATTTTCATCCAATTGGAATATTATCAAAACTATGCTTCACAACAAAATGGAAGATATATATTTTCTAACAAACTCTTTGATTTTCTACATTAAAAGGGGAAATTGTTACGAAAATTAGTACTGAACCAATCATAAATTCTTTTAGGATTTAAAAGAATGTTGGATTCCATTTTGGTAGATCGTAAACGATTGATGTGATATGTATTAATAAAAATTTAATTTGTATTTTTTTTATTAATAAATACTTTAGTAAATTATATAATTCCCCTATAGTTTGGGGTGGTTTCAAATTAAACCCTAAAATTTAATTTTTTTTAATTAAAATAATAAAATTTTTAAATGTTTCAATTCATGCCATTCATAAGTACTTATTCATTAAATTAACATAAATTCATATGGTCGTGGCTAAAACCTATATAAACACACACACACACACAAAAAAAAGAAGTCATTCCATATGAAACTATAAGAGACCTATGAGAATTTTGAAATTATATAATTACCAATGATTTATTTATTGTCACAAATACATTCACAATAAAATTAAATATTATATAAGCTCATATCCAAATCATATCATATCAATAATTATATCATTTCATATAGGATATAATAAAATTTGAGTGCTAGACGTTGTGGTCGCACTAAGTGGACGCCATTTCTTTTTTAAATTTTAATTATATTAATAAAATATTTTCTCCAGTTTACAAATGATATCAAGCTATTGCACGAGTATAATATAAGTTCTTTATAATTCAACCTTTTTTTTTTTTTAATTCTAATATTTAAATTTTGAACTGCTAAATAATGAAGATGTTAATTTCTTTTAGTACCCGGGAACTTCAGTAATGTTAGACAAAAAACGCCATGAAGTGTAGATCTAAAAGGTACCTTCTACTTTGTATTGGGGACCAGCTATGGATGCTAGTGGCAGTTTGTTAAGCATTAATTATAAGAAACTTTCCAAATTTCCACTGGTAATTATTGTTGCACGTATTACTACCCGAGACGTGCATATTATATAGTCATTTGGTTATATATAGTTTTAGATAACTTGGTTCACAGAACAAAGCTACTACTCATGGCCACCATGACTAATAATACCCAATACTATATCATGTGCTTCTTGCTTTGGTTCCTCTCAGCCCTCCTACTACTCAAGCCCTTGTTCAAGAGAAGAGGAACCCCTCTACACCTCCCTCCAAGGCTCCAAGTCCACCGGCCCTCCCAGTCATTATCTTCACCTCCGTGGTCCAATCTTATTTAAATCCCTACAAAACCTCTCCACCAAATATGGCCCTCTCCTCTATCTCCGTCTTGGTGCTTCTTGGTGTCTCGTTGTTTCAACGGCCTCCATGGCCACAGAAATATATAAAACCCATGACCTCACTTTTGCAAATAGGCCAACTTTTGCCTTCAATAATAAATTACCATACGGAAGCAATGGTTTTTTCACAGCACCTTACGGTGATTATTGGCGGTTCATCAAAAAAAATTTCATGACCGAATTCCTTTCTGCCAAACAGGTTGAACAATCACGTGGTGTTTGACACGAAGAAATTACATGGTTTTTACGTAAGGTGTTAGAGAGTGCTAAGAAAAAGGAGGTACTTGACATGCGTGCTGAGCTGATGAAGCTTACAAACAATTTTACATGCAGGGTCGTGATGGGCATGAAGTGTTCAGATGAGAGTGATGAAGCTGAGAGGATTAGGGAGTTGGTGAAGGAGTCACTTGAGGTTGGTGCAAAACTATGGTTTGGGGATTTGTTGGGGCCATTGAGGATTTTGGCTTTTCGGAGGTATGGAAGGCAGGCTATAAATGTGACATTAAGGTATGATGAGATTTTAGAAAGGTGTTTGAAGCAGCATGAAGAATGTAAGGAGAGAGAGAATGAGGATTTGATGGACATGCTATTGAAGGTGTGTCAAGATGACAAGGCTGAGATTAAGATTACCAGAACCCAACTCAAAGCTCTCTCCCTAGTAAGTCACATTTCTTTGTGTGTTTTTCTTTGCCAACCTTATTCTGCATATGCGTGTCAATTTTTGGTGGAGGATAAAGTGGAACGATCAGAGTGAGACAAGCAATTTTTATTCTGCTGGAAGTTGATTGGCCTTCACTCACTCATAGACCCAAACACTCACACACCACTCAACGGAAGAGACTCACACTCAAAAACACACAAAGGGGGAGAGAGTAAAGAGGCAAGAGGAAGATAAATCTTCACTTCTTTATTTCTCTTCTTTCACTCTTAGTTTGGAATGGACAATGCATTGGGTGTATATACTACACCATTCAACCTCTAACTACAATTGCATTTATGTTTTAAATTCCCACATTTATAAACTCTCCACATAGCTGCACATGCATTCGTTCAAATCTTATTTAATTTATAGAACTCATGCTATTAATTAAAACAAATTAACTTCTAATATATTCATGAAGAACATATTATCATTGGGATTTTATCAAGTAAAGAACATTTGACAATATGGTTTCATAGTAATTACCTCATGATAGTAAAAAATTCTGTCTATTTCATCAATTCAAATTTTGCTGTATTTCTAGGTTATGTTTCTTGGGGGCACTTCTACGACAACGGAGGCCATGCTACGGACAATAGCTGAACTCATCAACCATCCAAATGTATTCAGTAAGATACGAGAAGAGATAAAAAGTGTTGTTGGTAGTACTAGGCTGGTGGAGGAATTTGATGTCCCAAGTCTCCCCTACTTGCAAGCAGTTGTGAAAGAATCATTAAGACTACACCCACCATTGCCTGTTATAGTAAAAGAATGCCGCGAAGATTGTAAAATTAAAGACTTTGATATACCAAACAAAACTATGGTGGCAATCAATGTGTATGCCATAATGAGAGATACAAATATATGGGACTATCCTAATGATTTTCAGCCAGAGAGATTCTTGGTTTCATCTAAAGAAAACGATGGTATGGAATATATTCCTTTTGGTGCAAGAAGAAGAGTGTGTCCAGGTTCAAAGTTAGCACTTAGTATGATAAACATAACAATTGCAGCCATGAACCCGACCCGCCCGACTTCAATGCTTTATTTTAAATATCCGACTGGAATTTTGGTCGGGTGGATACCCGCCCGCCCGACAATAGTTATATATATATATATATAAACCTAAAATTAACTACCCATAATCCCATACCCATACCCGACAATATTTGTGCCCATAATACTCATTTCCTCACCCGGTCACTCACCCAGACACTCAAATTCAAGCCTAAAATCAAACCCGGTCTCTCTTTCTTCTCAGATATACCGGCTCACCGCAGCGGCGCAGCCTGCTAAGACTCACAGCGGCGCCTAATATGCAGCTCCCTCTCTCTCGAGTTGGACCAGGCTTCTCTATGCCCACCGCCGCAACTGGTTCAACCATTGACATCTCTCTCCTCTCTAATCTCTATATACCATATCTGTCTTGGATTTTGGATTGTTATCTGGGTTGGTAATGTTTTTGAAGTTAAGTTTTGATTTTGATGACTGATTTTTGGTTTTGAAGTTATGTTTTTGGTGTGGGATTTTTGGTTGGGGTTATAGAATTATTTGAGTGTGCGACCAACCCGACCGTTGTCACCCGAACCGTCACTTCAATATGATATGTCCATTTGGTTCCCCCAAACCCGACCCGCCCGACCCGAGCCCACCCCTACAGCCATACACTTGGTGTTGGTGGGGAGGGAGACATAATTAAATTGTGCAAGTCCTTCGTCTTCCCGTTGTTCACCATCCATTGGTTCTACTACACTTGGTGATAATTAAATTGTGCAAGTCCTTCGTACCATTTGCTTGTTGGAAATTATATAAGATCGCAGGACGACATATATATGCATTTGTGTTTTTAAAATCTTCATAATTTTATGTAGCTTAGAGTGTCATGATGTGTTTGATTCAATAAACTCTGTATTTCCAATACCATATCTGCATCTACCACTCTTTCTCCTGTACCAGCTATTGATGCAGGCTGGCCATTAATGTTATTTAACATGATACTGTATTATGATGTGTTTGTACAAAACATGTTTCCTTGTAGAATGTTGTTCCAGACAAGGAAGTGTTCATCATGATTAAGAATTATTTCAACTAGTTTTATACTCAATAACATTAAACCTACTTTGGTTTGGCTTATCAAAGTGAACAAAAAAAATTCAAATATTTGGTTTTTGGTTAAATTGTATATTTGAATGGAAAATGTCGATATGGTAAAAATAATTCATGCTATGTTATAGGCTCCATGTCATCAAAGTGATCTCAATTGTAAATATTTCACTTCTTTTGTCAGCATTTTATATTTATCGGATGACTATAAGACATTTCTAAAACATTTTTAAAGTAAATGTCAAAAGTTAAGAATCAAATATGCAATTTACCTTCTTTTTCTTTCTTTCTTTCATAGCATTGTGTCCAATTGCATTGAATTGTGTTATTGGGTGAAGAGAACATTCAGCTTTCCCAATTTTCAAGCTGAACAATATACTGAATTAATCCAATATCAACGTTACAACTGACAAGATCTTACGTTTTGCTTGCACAATCGAGCACGATCTAGACTTCTAGTAGCCCCAGTTTATTAGTAAATTAAACATTTCTCTCAAATTAATTTGGTTAAAGTTAAGAAAATTGCGTTTGCTTCCCTCCCCTGTTTAAATGAGCAAACAGGGGAGGGCCGTGGGCTTTCTGTAATTCCTAGCAAAGCCCATTAGGTTTGTTGGATAAATTATTGGGTTCATACCCAAAATGGCCACAAACCCAATGACATGGGTTAAGAATCTTCATGAAAAGTTATTTTTATTTATTTATTTATTTTTTTGTGCTACAAATGAAAAGTAAAATTTACATAACATATTAACATCAAGTCCTAAACTTCTTAAAAGCTTAGAGTATTTTCACTTTAGTAAGGGTTTTCTTTTTGTCATTTGAAACTAATTTCTAATTTATACGAAGACAATCAAACATTCCTTATTTACTTAAATCTATGTTTCTGAAATATACAGTACTCAAAATGTTGCAATACCCATGACACTTTTGGTCTATGTGGATGCAATTAATCATCCTATGGTATTCAAATTTTGATATTAAATTTCATATGATAAATTATAGTATATATATATATTGAAGAATATAGTATATTTATGCTAATAGTGAGAAAACGTCTATCATATTGTACTTTGATTTTATTTAGGTTTTTTTTTTTTTTTTTTTTTTGGCTTTGAAAAAATTAAATCATGGTGAACTTTCAAAAAATCAAAATGCTCAAAATAAAGTCATCTTGCAATGATTAGATGAAAAAGAGAAAAAGAAAAAGAAAAAAAAGTTAACATCACAACCCACTATGTCTAAACCCCTAAAATGAAAAACACACACACAAACACACTCTCTGCGAATATTCTTGGATCCCTCTCCCCCTCTCCGTTTGTGTGTTTGCAAGCACAATAGTTTACATAATCTCATGGGACAAGTTCGTTTAGCGATCAATGTGGAAATTCAGTGCCGATTCTGATTCTGATTCTGTGCATTATTGTCATCTTTGTTTCCCAATAAATTGAGGCAAAACTAGACAATCTACAATATTCTATTTTTACGATATTTTTATTAAAATTTTCTGTTTGTGTTTGATTCTTGGAATTTAGTTTTTAATTTGTTCACAATTTCAGATTATTATTTACTTTAATATTAATTTTGATTGTATCTTCATCTGCCCCATCACAATTTTTTTAAACATATATAATTTATTTGTTTTCCTAAGGTGGATTGTTTATTATTGAATAGATCTAGGACCAAAAACAATTCTACAAGTTGGTGAGGTGTTATGTGATGATTGATAGAAAACAAACGTAATACCAATTATGGACCGATGTGATATTAATTGTTAACCACTTACAACTTGTCATTTCAAAAAGTTATGGAAAAGTTGTGGCAAAGATTGTGTTGTAAGTTGTAACCTAATTCTAAACAAACTGGACATAAAATTAACCAAATTCAACTTTTGAATTATTTTTATTTTTATTTAATTTATACAAAGAATAAATTAGTTCTATATATGGGTTATCAAACACCCCTTAAGATTGTCTTTTTGTTAATATTAGGAGTTAAGTAAATAAATAAGGAGATGAATAAATTATTAGTTTATGAATGAATTTTATTGGTTAAAATATTTTATGAATGAGTTAAGTAAATAGATAAGGATTGTTACGAAACTACTCCTATGATTGATGGAGATAGCTAGGGTAAAAATTACTTACGTGAATGTCCATAAATTATATATATATTAATGTTCACAAAAATCCTTGCCTTGCTTTGTCAAACAAAACAAAAAAAAAGTCCACAAAATTTTAATAGCGTAAAAAAAATGGTGTAAAGATTGTATGAACCTAAGATTGTCTATAGTGATATCCCCACCGCTCATGCAAAGTCCAATGAGGCTGATTTAGGGTCAGTACAGATTATAAACTCATTCGTTGAAAAATGGTGAACTTATTGGCATTAATTGGTGAGCTAGGAGTGGGTGCTATGCTTGTGAGACTGTGAGGGTTCGTTTGGAAGTTTAAAGGGGAATAGAATGGAATGGAATAAATAAATTATAAGGGAATTGAATGAAAAGGAATGAATTTAATTAATGGAACGGAATAGAATAGAATGGAATGGAATGAAATGAAACTAAGTAATCTTATTTGAATGTTTTAAAATAAAGGAATGGAATGAAATGAAATGTAAGTAACATTGTTGGGGAGTAATATTAGAAAGAATGAAAATGAATCATTTTATAACAATATTACTATAATACCCTTTATTTTTATAAAATGTAAGATTAATCTATAGAATAATACTATAGAATTACCACACCATATATGACACATTGTGGTGTCACAATAATATTATAGAAATACCATGGGAGATTATTTCTATTTTTCTGACCCTTGCTAATAGAGAAACAAACCAGTATAGGACAACAGGTGGTATAAAATCTGCTTAATTATAAACAAGTACAAAATCTAAGCAATATAAATTAAAATATAATCCCAATAAATGGAAATTCGAAATTCATTGTTCACAAAATAAACTTTTAAAAGAAAATTGACATTGTTAAAGGTCCATGCATGGTCATTTAGAAATACAATATTATAAAAATACCATGGGAGCTGAGGAAAATAAAAGGTCAAATCTATAAGGGTAATTTAGGATTTTACAAAAATACTAAGGGCATTTTGGGACGTTTGGTGAAAAAATCATTAAACTTAAATCTATTCCTTTCTATTTTTCCCAATTTTGGGGGGAATGAAAATTTGAGGTTTAGAGGGATTAGGGAGGAATGAATGTTCCATTTCATTCCCTTCACTTAAACTCCCAAACAAGGGAAATAGTCTTTCTATTCCCTTCCATTCCCTCCTACTTAAACTTCCAAACAAGGGAAAGGAGAGAAAATTCTAAATTTTTTTTTTTTTTCCCCATCCCAAACGGAGTGTGAGAGTAAGGTTAATTTATTGGTTCTTGGTTTCCTATGGATAGAATTACTTATAAAATTGTTGATATGTATAAGTAACGGAATAAAAATCTTTTGTCTCGTTTTTTGTATTCTACTTTATGTTCTATTAATTGTAATATTTTAAATTTTAGTTATCTTATAAAGAAATAAAAAAGAACACGTGATGAGTGTAGTGATTGATGAAGCGTAAAGTGGGAAAAAAAAAACATAAATAGTCTATTTCCCACCGCTGTTGCAGGTTCTGTGGGGCTGGTCTATGGATTTAACTTTTACAGTCAATACAAAAACATCCTAAGGGTATATTTAAATAAAGGCGGCTATCGAATAAAAATATTCTGTCCCCATTTTTAGTGTTTTACTTTATGTTTCATTAATTATAACTTATCACATAGTATTTTGATTTCATTATAAAATAATTAAGGTTTTAAATGGAAAAAAAAAAATGTGCTACTAATAACGAGAATTTATTTGTACCTGGTGTCCTACGGCTAGTTAGGCCATAGTACGAGAAGGAAAGTGGGCTAAAAGAGAGTTGAGTAAGGTGAATGGCTAGTTAGTTTCAGAGTTGTTGGTATCTAGCTTGATAAGCTTATATGCCCAACACAAATAGGCCATGGGTAGACAAACGCTTCATGATCAGAGTGTTGGTCCCTAATGTGGATGGCAACTGTAATTCTGTAGAAAATAGAAATCTTTGTTGCCTTTGGGGTATTTCTATTTTGGCCATTAGATGTAGATCTGTATTTGATGTATAGATGGTGAAGCCTAAATATTTTTGTTGACTTTGTTGAGGTGGTGACTGGTTTAGTTGTAGTGTGCTTATATTGTAATTCCTTGATCTGTATTTCAGATCCTTATAAATGAAGATGCTTATTCATTAAAAACAAGAAGTTTTGGTTTTGATTAAAGTCTCTTTGTGTGCAGTGACCTTTACTTTTACTTGATGATGTAGGGGTTTTATAGATACAGAGGACGGCTACTAGGGTCGACGGAATCAAGATTTGAACCTAGGCTAACCCATAAACCTCTTCTTTTTTTTTTTTTTTTTCCTTTACTTGAAAATATAAACTAATATCTATTCAATATTATAAAATATCAATAAAAGAAAAGATACAAAATAACTAAATAAGTGTTTCTTAATATATTTCAACTCATTCATTATTTGTCATCAAAATTTGTTACTGTTGCTAATTAAAAAAGAAATAAAACAAAGCCCTACAGTCCCAAAAGTCACAAAAAAATAAGGATTTATTTAGTATTTGAGATTTGTTTTGCTAGTCTAAATGTTTTTTTTTTTTTTTTGCAACCCCAATTATGTGATGAGATTAATAATATTTTTGGGATGATAGAGGCTAAGTATATATATTTAAAACCCAAAATATATATATACATATATACTTAATTTTTTTCTTAAATGATAGGGGCCATGGCCCTATCGGTCTCATGCTAGGTTTGTCCCTGGCTACCACCCATGATGAATAGCCTAGGCATTAGACCAAATGGTACATAATAGTTTTTTTTTTAAAAGCAAAATATATACAAATTTTTTTCATGCATGTGTTGCTTGTATTGAAATGATAACATAGAGAGGGTGTCCTAACCTAGCACTTCACAACAATAAAAACCAACTACCTAAAAAAATAATATGACATAAACTCAAAAAATCTATTATGTTTTTTTATTTTTTTATTTATTTGAAGTACCATATATATTAGTTGTATTCCAAGAATACTTAATAATTTTCCATCTTAACCAACTACAATTTTAAGTATATGTCTAAATTAAATGTAGTTTGTGAGAATTTCTCATACCAAAAAGATCTACGAAGTAGAATACTAGTCTAGGTGCAGCTAGCAAGAGTAAGCATCCAATTAACGCTAAACCTCGACAAGCCCGAGCCGCAGGGGAGTAGTATTTAATATCACAAATGTGAAAGTATGGATGGAACCGAAACCCTTTCCAAAAAAAAAAAGAAACCCTTTTTCATTAACAAAAGAAAAACAAATCCCACACTGATTGTGTCTCATTGTTTCAATGTTAAGTGTTTGGCCTTTTAAATTATTATTATTCAAATGATTATGTGTGACTAAGATTGTGAAAGAGTTTTTTCTAAATGCAAATGATTTCATGATTTTCAATTAAAAAAAATTAAAACGTTAATTTAGTGAGCAGGATTAAGATCCATAGAGTTCTGAGAGTAATTCCATAAAAACAAATCCCACACTTGATTGTGTCTCATTGTTTTAATGTTAAGTGTTTGGCTTTTTTAATTATTATTATTCAAATGATTATGTGTGACTAAGATTGTGAAAGAGTTTTTTCTAAATGCAAATGATTTCATGATTTTCAATTCAAAAAAAATTAAAACACGTTAATTTTGTGAGCAGGATTAAGATCCATAGAGTTCTGAGAGTAATTCCATATGGTATATAAGGACTAAAAAATCAATCACTTACCAACTTGTTTGTGAAGTGATTATACTTGTACATATTATTCCAGTTTTTACTACAACTATACAGCTATACAGCTAAGTGGCTACTTGAATTGTGCATGCCCTTTACTTCAAATAAGAATACAATCTGTTTGTAGTGTTGAGTAATGTAGTTTCAATGCAGTGAATGCCGTGTGAATTAAATTATCAACTTTAATTTGCTCATTAAGATGGATAACTTTCTCAATAAAAATGTGTCTATAGACACATCATTTATCACAACGAAAAATGTATATAAGTAACGGAATAAAAATCTTTTGTCTCACTCTTTATATTCTACTTTATGTTCTATTAATTGCAATATTTAAATTTTAGTTATCTTATAAGGAAATAAAAAAGAACACGTGATGAGTAGTGATTGATGAAACATAAAGTGGAATACAAAAAGTGGAAAAAAATTTTTTAAAAAGTCTAAATTCCAGCGTTGTTGCAGGTTCGGTAGGGCTGGTCTATGGATTTAACTTTTAAGGTCAATACAAACACATCCTAGGGTATATTTAAATAAAGGCGGCTACCGAATACAAATATTTTGTCCAACTTTTAATGTTTTACTTTATGTTTCATCAATAATATTACTTGTCACATAGTATTTTGTTTTATTATAAAATAATTAAGGTTTTAAATGGAAAAAAAAAATGTGCTACTAATAACGAGAATTTATTTGTACCTGGTGTCCTACGGCTAGTTAGGCCATAGTACAAAAAGGAAAGTGGGCTAAGAGAGAGTTGAATAAGGTGAATGGGTGGTTAGTTTCAGAGTTGTTGATATTTAGCTTGATAAGCTTATATGCCCAACACAAATAGGCCAAGAGTACTGGGTAGACAGACGCTTCATGATCGGAGTGTTGGTCCCTAATGTGGATGGCAACTGTAATTCTGTAGAAAATAGAACTCTTTGTTGCCTTTGGGGTATTTCTATTTTGGCCATTAGATGTAGATCTGCATTTGATGTATAAATGGTGAAGCCTAAATATTTTTGTTGACTTTGTTGAGGTGGTGACTGGTTTAGTTGTAGTGTGCTTATATTGTAATTCCTTGATCTGCATTCAGATCCTTATAAATGAAGATGCTTATTGATTATAAAAGCAAGTTTCGGTTGTGATTAAAGTCTCTTTGTGTGCAGTGACTTTTACTTTTACTTGATGATGTAGGGGTTTTATAGATACAGAGGACGGCTACTAGGGTCAACGGAATCAAGATTTGAACCTGGGCTAACCCATAAACCTTTTTTTTTTTCCTTTACTTGAAAATATAAACTAATATCTATTCAATATTATAAAATAATAATAAAAGAAAAGATACAAAATAAGTGTTTCTTAATATATTTCAACTCATTCATTTGTCATCAAAATTTACTTAGTGTTGCTAATTAAAAAAGAAATAAAACAATGGCCCACAGTCCCAAAAGTCACAAAAAAATAAGGATTTATTTAGTATTTGAGATTTGTTTTGCTAGTCTAAATGTTTTTTTTTTTGTTTTTGTTTTGTTTTTGTTGTTGTTGAACCCAATTATGTGATGAGCTAGATTAATAATATTTTTGGATGATAGAGGCTAAGTATATATATTTAAAACCCAAAATATATATATACATATATACTTAAATTTTTTTTCTTAAATGATACGGCCATGGCCCTATCGGTCTCATGCTAGGTCTGTCCCTGGCTACCACCCATGATGAATAGCCTAGGCATTAGACCAAATGGTACATAATAGTTTTTTTTTTAAAGCAAAATATATACAAATTTTTTCATGCATGTGTTGCTTGTATTGAAATGATAACATAGAGAGGGTGTCCTAACCTAGCACTTCACAACAATAAAAACAAACTACCTAAAAAAATAATGACATAAACTCAAAAAATCTATTATGTGTTTATTTATTTATTTGAAGTACCATATTAGTTGTATTCCAAGAATACTTAATAATTTTCCTTTTTAACCAACTACAATTTTAAGTATATGTCTAAATTAAATGTAGTTTGTGAGAATTTCTCATACCGAAAAGATCTACGAAGCATAATACTAGTCTAGGTGCAGCTAGCAAGAGTAAGCATCCAATTAACGCTAAACCTCGACAAGCCCAAGCCACAGGGGAATAGTATTTAATATCACAAATGTGAAAGTATGGATGGAACCGAAACCCTTTCCAAAAAAAAAAAAAAACCCTTTTTCATTAACAAAAGAAAAACAAATCCCACACTGATTGTGTCTCATTGTTTCAATGTTCATTAAGTATTTGGCCTTTTAAATTATTATTATTCAAATGATTATGTGTGACTAAGATTGTGAAAGAGTTTTTTTTCTAAATGCAAATGATTTCATGATTTTCAATTAAAAAAATTAAAACGTTAATTTAGTGAGCAGGATTAAGATCCATAGAGTTTTGAGAGTAACTTCATAACGAAAGAGTTTTTTCTAAATGCAAATGATTTCATGATTTTCAATTAAAAAAAATTAAAACACGTTAATTTTGTGAGCAGGATTAAGATCCATAGAGTTCTGAGTAATTCCATATGGTATATAAGGACTAAAAAAATCAATCACTTACCAACTTGTTTGTGAAGTGATTATACTTGTACATATTATTCCAGTTTTTACTACAACTATACAGCTATACGGCTAAGTGGCTACTTAAATTGTGCATGCCCTTTACTTTAAATAAGAATACAATCTGTTTGTAGTGTGGAGTATTGTAGTTTAATTTCAATGCAGTGAATGCATGTCATTTTTAATAAAATAATAAAATATTTTTAAAAAATATGTGCAATAGTATTCTTTGTTAATACAATAGTTAGTTTTAAACTATCTATGTCAAATCTCAAAACCAACTAGGTAACAACAATTCACTTATAAAGTTTCGCCTTACAAGTATGTAAGAGTGAGTTCATTCAAGTCGGATAAACGAGAAAGATAGATGAATACCTAAACTAACATTAGTGAAAGTAATAAAAAAAAAAATATATATATATATATATATTTATATAATATATATATATATATATATATATATAATAAATTATAATAATAAAAAAAAAAAATAACATATCAATTAAGGAAGTAACATTACATTTATTCGGACCCCTTACATGTTAGTGACCGATAGAATAACATAAAAGCATATATATTGCTACATGTGCTTGTACTTATTTTTAAGTAGCAAATTGATGAAGTACATGCATTATTTTGAAAGTAAACACACTCACATCACACAAGCAAATGGGTTGAAGTGAACAACCGGAAGGCATTTAAGTGGATGAGCCATGTGAATAAAAGCACCATTTGTAACTTGTGTATTAACCTTAAGAGCTTCGTCTCCATTGTCTCCAACCACTTTCCAATCGAAACATTGAACCATGGCTGCAATTGCTATATGTGCCATGCTCAAACCTAACTTTGAACCTGGGCAAGCTCTCCTCCCTGCCCCAAAAGGAAGAAAGCTAAAAGTTTCGTCTTGTTTTCTATAGGAAACCAAAAACCTGTCTGGCTCAAACTCATTAGGATTGTGAAATAAATCCGGATCTCTCATTATGCCATAAAGGTTGACTGCCACCATAATTTCTTGGGGTATTTCAAAGCCTGCTATTTTACAATTTTGGCGACATTTTCTTGTTGTCACAGGCAAGGGTGGATATAGTCGTAATGTTTCTTTTACAACTGCTTGCAAGTAAGGGAGACTCACAATATCTGATTCCTCCACCAGTCTAGTATCACCAACAACCGATTTTATCTCTTCTCTGACCTTGTTGAATACACAGGGATGGTTGATGATCTCAGCTAATGTCCACATAATGACCTCTGATGAAGTACCAGTACTTCCTACGAAAAAGTCCTAGTAAAAAGGGCAAAACATTAATTTGAGTTGATGAAATAGAAACAATAATAATAGTAGAACTCAATGCAATTAATTAAATCATTGATTTGGATGTCTGAAACTTATAACTTTATAACTCTTTATCATGTATTACTATAAAAAACTTGTCACGTTTTGATTGAAGCATAGTCATAATTGAAGTTCTCTACATGTTTCGCCTTCTAAATATGTAAGTGCCATTTTTTGTTAGCTGCATTTTTAGGATTTAATTTTTAGTCACCCTATTCTCGAAGCGGTTATCATTGATTAAATTGACTATTTCCTATATGGATGAATGGTAATTTATCATATTACGTATTAGAGTAAGTGAGATGGTCGGTATAACATTGATTAAATTGAAAATTTCTATCTAGAAGAATGGTAATATATCAAGGGAATTTGAACTTACACGTGAAGAAGTATTAAAATAATGGTTAAATATTTAAAATTATAATTTCTTATAACAAGTTTAAGTATCTGGGATCAATTCTAATTTATTAGAAAATATGTATGAGAAAAAAGAAAAGGACAACAATACTTGTTTTTAAAGAAGTAACAATTGCAAGAAAAATAAGCAGTGAATTATTAATAAAGACATAAATTAATCAAAAAAACTTACCATTAAGACAGCCTTGATATTGATTCTGGTCATTTTGATCTCAGCCTTTTCATCTTGATACACCTTCAATAATATATCCATGAGATCTTCAGTCTCCTTCTTCCCACTTTGATCTTCATGCTCCTTCAATATCCTTTCCAAGAGCTCGTCAAACCTTTCATGCAGACTTATGACCTCCTTTCCAAACATCCAGAAAGCCAATATAGCAAAGGGCCCTAACACATTTCCAAAAAACAACTTTGAACCAACCTCAAAGCTTTCTTTCACCATCTCCCTAATCCTTTCAAATTCATCACCTTTCTCTGAACAACTTGTGCTTAGTGCCATCCTGCATAGCATATTATTTGTAAGCTTCATAAGCTCTTGACCCAAATCAACAACCTCTTTCCTCTTAGCACTTTCGAAAACATTATGCAAAAATCGTGAAAGTTCTTTCTCTCGGATCGCCCTTGATTTTTCAAGCTGTCCAGTTGATAGAAGTTCTGTCATGCTCAATTTCTTGATGAACCGCCAATAATCACCATATGGGGCACTGAAAAATCCAGAGTTTCCATACGGAATCTCATCTGAGAAGCCTAACTCTGGATGTTCTGCAAAAGCAAGATCATGAGTTTTAAATACTTCAGTCGCCACTGAGGCTGATGAAACCACTATGCACCGAGTGAAACCAAGGCGGAGACTGAAAATTTGACCATATTGGGTGGAGAGGTTTTGCAAAGATTTGTGAAATGATGGCCAGAGGAGGTGGAGGTGACCAATCACAGGGATGGTGGGTGGGCTAGGAGGGAGTTTGGGACGGGTTTTATTTAACTTGTAAACAAAATTAATCAGGAAAGTTGAGAGGAACACGAGGAGCATGCTAACCACGTAGTATTGGGTATCAGTACTCATGGCTTGTAGTATTGATTCTATCAATATGAGAGTTAGATATATATAGAAAACAAATTCTATTATGGGCATAAAAAAATGTTTATGCTTTGTTTGTTATTATGTGGTTTATAATGTTTATGATTCCAATAATGTCCCTTGATAATCCCAAGGGACATACAACAGACTATAACACGTGTATCTTGACTAATTTTTTTTAGCAAACAGTCAAAAACTCATCATTTTAATCCCATAATCAAATAAATGGTAAAATCATAATTTTTTTTTAAAAATTGATTATATGGGAGGACTCTTTTTTTGTCATATATATCTTTAAATATATATATATATATATATATATATATATATATTTTATATATATATATAATTATTATGTAAATCATCATATTTAGTCTAATAACTTCTTGATCATTTGCAAATCAAAGAGAGAAAATCAAACACCACAACCTGAACCCATTTTTATTTATTTATTTCCAGTAACAATTTTTGCAGATTTCTTCCCCTTGTCACCACAAAAACCAAGTTCCAATGAAAAACCCCGACACCACCACCCCCAATTTGTCAATACACAACAACCAAGTTCCTAAAAACAACCCAACAACACCAATCTATCAATCTCAATACACCAACTACCCACCATTAACAAACTCATCTGACCCAATCTCATCTGAAATATTAAAAAAACAAAAAACCTCCCGTGGACTAAGAGAGAGAAAACCCAGCAAACATAATCCAAGAACTTGGTCTTCTCTTCAGCTACGGCGGAGCTCGCGTCACCCCAGCGGCAACAGTACCGACTACGGCAGCGATGAGGAAAATGAGAATTACAAGATCAGAGAGAGGCATGTGTTGAGTTTACTGGCGAGGGAGTGAAGAAAGATGGGATAATAACAAATGATAGGAAATTTTTTTTAGGTTTGAAATCTACAATGATTTTGAGTTTTTAACTGTTTGCTAAAAAAAATTAAATAAAGGATAAAAAAGAATATCTTAAAGGAGGAAATTAATTTTTTTTAGAAAAGTTAACGGAAGAAGTAATGTGAAACTCTTTTGGAAAATATTATTTTATAATTTTTTTAGGATTGATAATGTGTCATAATCCCAGTCTTTCATTTTACAATAAATGGTGAGAATTTAAAGAACTCTATACAGTAGAATTCCCTAAACACTTTAGAGCATCTTGATCCGTTTATTTTAGCTATTAGAATGTCACTTTCATAATCTCAACCAGTGTCTCCTATGTTAAAAGTCAACTCATTCCCTTGCATACTTGGTCTTTCTTTTTTATAATATAGAAAACTGACAGAAACATTTTGATTTTTGTTGTAGAGAAAGAGCTATTGGGCTGGGATTGAAAAGATGGAGTTGGGCCCATGAGCAGCATCAAAGACGGCCCAGACAACAACACCTTGGGCTAAACTATTGGCCTATGTAGGAGTGTGCAAATCATCCCAAATTACAAAAGAATTCAGCTTCTCTCTACTTTAAGAAACATTGCAAATAATTTCCCAATCAACTTCTTACAATCTTGAGAAAAGCATATCAATTGCTAACTTGTTTTATAGTCAAATTTTCAAATTGTTGTACTTTACCTAACAACACTATGAAACCAGAGTAGGGCTTTTTCGTTTTTGTTTTTGTTTTTAAATGAGCAAACAGTGGAGGGGACAGTAGGCTTTCTATAGTTCGTAACCAAGCCCATTAGACTTTTTAGGTTAAATTATTGGGTTTAGACCCAAAATGGCCACAAACCCAATAACATAGGTTAAGAATCTTCATGAAAAAGCTTATCATATGGGCTTCTCAAGCTGAACATCAAGAGGTTCTTCTTACTTGTTTCGAAAGTTTTGATCCTCGAAAAAGAGTAATGGTTGTGGATTGTGGACTAATCCATTACTAATGCTGTAAGCCCGCTCACTTTGCCTAAGGAAATCACACATTCACACGAAGCACAAAGCACCTACTTAAATAAAAATTAGAAAACTTAAAAGATAAATCTTTTTCCTTCTTAATATTTTTGTTGAAATGATAATTAAATTATTAAACTAACACATTCTCGTTAGTTTGGAATTTCGAAATTAGAAGTTGAAATTCTTCACGGGTTCATGGTATTGGAACAAATTGTCGTGACAAGTGAGTTCAAACCTAAGTAAAATTGGAACAGAGGTTTAATTTGAATATGCGAAATTTTACAACAATATGTCAAAGTAAATTGTAACAATATATTTACCTAAGACCGTCCAAATTCATTCTAGTTAATAACATATTAGTATTGGAGGCTACCTGGCTCATCATCCGGGACCAACTCTTCATCTTCAGTATATGAATGGGACTGCAAAGGGATTTCCTCCATAGATTCAGGGTAGTGTCCTGTTGTTGATCCTGTACCCGTTTCAGTGGCTAAAGGCGAGTAGAAGCGGCGAGTGGCAGTGGTTACATTAGCCAACTTTCTCCATCGGGTGGAAGAGGAGCTCTTAGTAGTCTTGGATTCAGTCGAGTCATCAGCACCATCTTCCAAGTACTTATGTAATTCCATTTCCATATCCTCCGATGGAATTACTTCCATTTGGGCATACTTAGGTAAAGCATACAAATAAATGCAAAGGCACATGGTACTAAATATTGCCAAAAACAGAAAATACCTTTCTAGATGACTCTTCTTTGTGTTATAATCCTGGAACCATCTTCTAAATAGGAAAAGACAAGGTATGCTTAAAAAATATCCAAAACCCAATACAAATTCATTGAACGCAGGTCCGTATCTCCTCATTGAATCAGGGATGTGGTCATTGACAAATTCATGGAGCCCCTCTTCGGCAAGTCCTTCCATTAGTCCAAACAAAAGAAATTGTGGAAGTAAGCTGTAGACACTCATGGGGATAGTCTTATCCAGGTCATGACGATTAATTAAATGTATTCTACGGATCTCCACTATCCAAGCTGCAATGCAACAAAAAATACAACAAACCATCCCAGCACCAATTCTCCCAAGTGGTCCACATCTTTGTCTTACTTTCTCCAACCCAAATGGGAATTGTATTATTAATCGCATCAAGGACTGGAATATAAAGAAAAGGCCTATAAAATCCCCATCAAGGTTGCTACTTTGTTCAATAAAGGAAGTGTTTCCGGTAGCTTGAACCAAACAATAAGCAGAGAAGTTTGCCCACATAGGCATCAATGTCAAAAGACGCTTTACTTCACTCACTTGTTTAACTTGGCAAAGCATCCCACGACCTTCTTGTTCATTCAAACTTATGGAGGTCTCATCAATTATAGCAGCTTTGTCTAACCACCTGTATTCAACATACTAGTCAAAAACCTATATGGATTTATTTATTTTATCATTTAAAGAAAATATGTGGTAACTTCGAAGGTTTAAATATAGAATAGATTTTAAATACAATTAAAAAATATGTATTAGAATAATGACGTTTAAAATTATGAGATCTTGAATATATATATATATAACTATTTTTTCTATGATTTAAAGGAAATATGATGTGACAAGATTATAATGGAGGTTAATATATTGTTTTAATTTTCATTTTAAATATTTGATTTTTAATGACATGTAAAATTGTAACATTTTAAAAGCTTATGTGACTGTATTTTTTATTTTTCAAATGTATGTGTACTTGTTTGGTTTTATTAAATTATTCATTCTAGATTGGTTTTATATCTAATATTTTGGTTTTTTAGATTATTATTTAGACTAGTTTAGAAGACTAATCTCCATCAAACCCATGTATTGACTCAGAACATCATCCACATGTATTATTTAAACAAATTATGTGACTCAATAAACAAGTTATGTAATTAAAAATACAAGTGAATAATCTTATGAATCGTCATATGGTGGATTTGAGGAAGATTCTTGTAAACTAGTTTGAAAGTAAGAAAACACTTTACCTGAAATATCGAACTTCTGGCAACAGATGTATGTTACCAGTATCGTTCTTGTATAACTGATCTGGTGTAATGAGGGTAGGTTAAATGCTGTTTGGATATAGCTGCCTTGAAGACTCGAAAACAAATAATAAGTGGGCTCTTGACTGGCCTTTGGGGGCAGTAAAAGGAGAAGCCAAACCAAAATAACAAAAAATTTGTTCCCATAACCATGATGGAAGCAGTGAAGCTGGTTTTCCATGAAGCATTTTGAAGCACGAAAATGGCAATGATCATACCAGAAAACCAGCCAATGCGCCACCAAACCTTTCTACGACCCTCTATTTTTTCCTCGTCTTTGTGGGGATCTTCCCTCCCACTGATGAACAACTGATCAGCAAGAAAGGCTTTTAAATTTGGAGCTTGACTAGATTTGCCCAATGCTATAGCCAGTAATCCCACATAAATTCCAACTTCGGTTGTGAATCCTAACAGCACCAATCCCTACAATGAAAAAGGCAAAATGAGACGAGAATATTTGTCAAGTCAACATGATAGCTGTTACTATACTATGGACATAAAACTAAAAACAAATCATCCAAATTTACACCTTTTGACATTATTTTAATTGCAATTTTTTTACACGAGACGGTTCTGTACCACTAATTAAATTTATGGTAGAACCTTTCATTTATGTGAGAGAAGGACTACACATTTATTTATAGTTCTGAACTACTGAATAATTTTCTCCTATATTTTATATGTGAGTGATTATTCAGTAGTCTAGGATTACAAATAAATGCGTAGTCCCCTTCTCACATAAATGATGGAGAAATTATTCAGTCCACCGGGTGACGTGGTTCACCCGTCTACCATTCCAATAATTAAAGGACACGTCTGATAATTAATACAGTCAGCTTGATAATTAATACAATCAGCTTTTAACCATTAACCCCATACTTTTAAAATGACCAAATAGCCCCAAGCTGACTGTATTAATTATTAGACGTGTGTTTTAATTATTGGAATGGTGGACGGATGACGTGGTTCACCCGGTGGACTGAATAATTTCTCTGATAATGGATCCCATTAATTAAATTCATAGTAGGACCTACCATTCTGTGAAATGGGAGACTACGTATTTATTTATTTATAGTTCGAAACTAATCAATAATTTTCGTTTTATATGTACTCATTTAACTTTTCAAAATTGTCTCTCATCCCCTAGGGACCCATAGACACTGCCTATCGCTGTTGTTGTCATCGCTTCCATCATCCTCTGCCCCTCCACCAATTTGCTTAAGCAAGATGAAGGTTGGGCATGCATCCAATTACTCGAATCAATAGATGGAGAAAAGTGAACAAGAAAGGTGTTATTGCCACATTAACACCACGTCGGGAAGTTTCAGCTCCCATGTGCTATGCCAGCTGCTGATCACTTGCCACATCAGTCGTGATAGTGCCACGTCATTACTTTGTAAGCCTTAAATCAACTTGATGACAGCAAGCCTATCCAGTCTAACCCAACTCGATCCAACCCATACAGATTTTGTTCTAGTCTGACCCAATTGAACTGTGATAGGCCCAAACCATGGATCGAAACGGATGCACCGGTTTGACCAGATCTGAACCAAAACATACACAAACTGCTATCTTGATCTTATTTTTAAACTCTTTTTTGCTAAATATCTTATTTTTAAACTCAAGTTACTAAGTTAGTCTCATATCACCTAACATGAAATAATAGTTTGACGAAATGTTTTGTATTAGCAACCTTCAGGTCAAACATGAAATAATAGTTTGACGTAATGTTTTGTATTAGCAATCTTCAGGTCAAAATAGAAACTTCAAATATTTTTGTGAATTTGTTTTTTGTTTAGACCCCTATGTGTTTTATGCAGCAGAATTAATGGATTTATTGATTGATGACACACGTTATGATTTAATCCACACAAATAAACAATGCAATCACAGTTATCAATTAAGTACCAAATCTAAAAACAATATAATAAAAGTAATAAGAACAAGAATACAAGATTTGTTAACGAAGTAGAAAACGAAATAAGAATATCTTCAATAGAAAAACTACTACGGGGACCTAGTCCCGTAGAAAATTTACTATAGGAATAACAATCACAAATAATTTACTCACAAAACCTTTGCACAGGTAGACTATCTATTGTAAATTTTGTAAATGTTTTGCTAAACTTCCTACCACAAAAAGTCACAAAACCTCTGGAATTTTCCAAAACCAATATTCTCCACGAACAAATCTCAGGCATCCGCACGAACTAGAGCCTTTAACATTCCAAGAAACCTCCTTGAAGATTTGTTGCAATGAAACTCATTGGAAAGAAATCTTTTGGCTAAGGGAGTTAGTCATGTGATAGTATTCCCTATAGTTGATAGTAGATTTTGGTATGTGTGCAAATGTAGGCATGGAGTCGGCTCAGCCATTTCAAACTTTATTGCATGGTTTAATTTCTTATCCTCGTGAATATATGATTTTGTAATACCACATGTTCCACTATTTTTAGAATTTCCATATCCATTGAGCAGTAGTCTAGTGGTATTCCCCTCTTTTTACTTGATCCACATTCCTCTTTGAGTGTGTGTGTTCGAGGAATTGGATCCTCTCCATTTTTCTATTTTATGATTCAGATTTTATCTCATGAATCTAACAGTGTATATACTGCCATGTCATTTAAAATTTTAAATGATGTGATAGTTTATACACTGTTAGATCTATAATATTTAATCTAGACCATGAAATGGACTCTCTCCATTTCATTTCAAATGGAGAGGATCTGAATTCTGAATTCCATACATACTTA
Organism: Fagus sylvatica; assembly: GCA_907173295.1. Taxonomy (NCBI): domain Eukaryota; kingdom Viridiplantae; phylum Streptophyta; class Magnoliopsida; order Fagales; family Fagaceae; genus Fagus; species Fagus sylvatica. The sequence continues at coordinate 2,542,203 of OU015762.1, forward strand.
GATTTTAATTAATTTTTATCTCCACTTTTTAGATAAAAAGAATATTAATATATATATTTCTTTTTATTTTATTTTACTTTTTTATTTATTTATATCTCAAACTTTTTAAATTTATTTTATCATATTTTTCTTTATGGGCAACTAACATCCAACCTATGTCATAATTATAATTTCAACTTTATTTATTTATACTATAATATAAAACTGAAACTTTTATGAGACATGATATATATTACTGCCCCATAAAGAAGGATTAAAACTATATTAAGTGTTCTAGAGTGAATTTAGTCAAAGAAGTAGAGCCGGACAAATTTTATATATTAATGTTACATTTTTTACTAGGATTGTATTAAAACTGTAGTATCTGCTAGATATTAATCCACTTCTATTTAGAACTTTTACTTTTATCTTTGAGTGTTTTTTTAGTTTAGTTGAATATGAAGTTTTTTTCTTTAATTATCATATTTATTAGCTTTTCCGTGCATCTTACATATTTACAACTAGTTTATAATAATTATAATTTCCACTTACTTTAATGAAATTAGCTATAAATTTGGAACCACTGTTGCAACAAAAACTTCGTTGAGATAGGCTTTTCTATCAATCATTGAACATGGTGTGCTCCAGCATAATCTATGATTATTGGCCATTATCTTATTGTCAGCACTCGGCCCCACATACCCCTTCACAGCCGCTCGTACACACACATTAATTTGATATAACTTTTTGTTAGTTAATTTAGCCTAAATTTTTTTAAAAAGATTGATTTTTCATTTGTTCCTTCCTTTTTATTATGCAACCTCTTCAAAATTTACAATTTTCTCAATACCATATGAAATATTATACAAGAACAGAACACAGGCTTACTGTAATATAGCTTAAAGTGCAGATGACAATCATATTGAAACGACCAACACAGGAATCTGCAATATGAGCGACAATAACTGCTGATACTGCTGATACGCCATCCTGGAAATTTATAATTGCTGAAGCTTTTCCCAGATGTTCCTTGCCCCAAGTATCTGAGAGATAATCCAGTGAGATCGTCACCACTGCATATTCGACCAAGCTATAGCTTACAACTAAACCTGCATGCAAATCATTAAACAAAATATAAAAATAAATCAAAGTTTTGTTTATAAGTGAAAAAAAAAAAAAAAAAAAAAAATCTTGAACAGCTAGTCAAGTTTATCTTCAGAAATTATTACCAAAAATAAATAGGGCAGCCTTTGAGAAGAAAATGTAATTCTTATACAATTCGTATACTCGGAACCATCTACCTCTTGGGACAGGTATTTTTGAAATATCAATTGATTCCATTACTTCTTATAATGGGTGGGAACTCAGAACCAGTATTTATCCCTACAAAGAAATTATGGGGTTTTTAGAAAAGCCAGAAACACTTCTTTTAGTGTGGGAACTCAGAACCAGTATTTTTCCCTACAAAGAAGACTGAACTTGACAGGAAGACCAGGAAATGCTGAAGACAAACACTTGCAAGTTGCAACACCGGTTTCCACGTTGACTGAAGTCTTTCTTTTTTGTATCTTTGCTGATTCTCTACTTTTTCAACAACTCCTTTCCGCGTTTAACTTTACTTTACTTTACTTTATTTATTTATTCTTTTGGCTAAGAAAAATACTTCCATTAAGCAAAAGAGCTATTGGGCTCGGATTGAAAAGATGGAGTTGGGCCCATGAGCAGCATCAAATACAGCCAAGACAACAACACCTTGGGCTAAACTATTGGCCTATTTAGGAGGGGAAAGGATCTCCTCCTATTACATCATCTAATTTCTTCTAATTTTTAGTTAAAATTATAACATGTGGCACTTATTTGATTTTATATGGTTTTTATGAGTGTTTTAAGACCATTGGATTTTTTTAAATGCCACATGTTATAATTCTAACTAAAAATTGGAGGGAATGAGAGGATCTTAATAGGAAGGGATCCTCTTCCATCTAGGAGGAGTGTGTAAATTATTCCAAATTACAAAAGAATTAAGCTTCTCTCTACTTTTAGAAACTTTGCAAATAATTGGTGATCCCATTTGAAGAAATAGAGATTTTTAAATAACCAACTAAACCAAATACATTTATAATATTTCAAAAAAAAAAACTCTAATTCTTTTCTTTAAATAATGTATCTAAAATAATTAAATAATATAAGAAAAACAAATGGATATTTAATAAATAAAATATAGAGCTTTAAAAAAATATAACTAGTTAAGAAAAATGTTACTTACCTCAAATACTTACAAGATTTTTGTATTTCTCTCTAAACCTTTCTTTCTACGATCTTCAAATCAAACCTAAAACCAATTAATTGCAAGAGTGCAATACACATATATTATATCACATTTTTTTTTTCCTTCGATCTTAATAAACCCCAAAAACTAACCAATTCAATCGAATGGTAACTTCCTTATATGAATATTCCACCTCCTATCTATCTTAACTTCAAGAAATTTGTAAATGATTACATCCCTTCAATCCATTTTCTGCTTCAATATATGTAAATATATATTTAGTCATATACATATAAGCTATTGCCCATGGTGTTCATGTCCAAGAAACTTATGTATCATTCTGTACCAGGTGGTGAGGCAGGCCATTAATGTTGTCTAATATGATAGAGGATTCGTATTCTTATTGTATTATGATGTGTGTTTCTACAAACACGCTTCCTTGTAGAATGTTGTTATGGACATGGAAGGGTTCAACATGATTAAAAATAAACTCGTTAATTCTCAACATTAATACCTACTTCGGTTGTTAGGCTTTTCATAATAAAACAATAAGATTTTTTTTTTTTTTTTTTATAACATCGTGTCCGTGTCCAATTACATTGAATTTTGTTTTTGAGTAATGAAAACATAAAATATATAATATTTATTGCATTACTCAAATGAATATCAACGCTACAAAATAAGATTTTTTTTTTTTTAAACGAGCAAACAGGGGAGGGGCCCCTAAAGGCCAATTGGATTCAAACCCAAAATGGCCACAAACCCAATGACATGGGTTAAGAATCTTCCTGAAATGTTAAGCATATGGGCTCGTCAAACTGAACATCAATAATTGACACTAACAAACCACAATGAGCCAATTGGCAATAAATCAACTCACTCACAAGCAACAACTCCTAGCGGATTTTATACTTTTCTTTCCTTGGTTGAATGAATTTGTACCAATACTTTCACACTAAATTAGGGGCCAAAATTAGACTTTAGTCTTATTTTTGTAGTTTGAGAATTCCTGGTTGTGACTATTTCAAAACAGAAGGTTGGTAATTGTTTGTTTGTTTCTTTCAATTTATAATGATTCGCCTTTTCACAACACAAACACATTCCTCCAAATTCCACAACCAAAGCCTATAATTCTTAAATTCATACTTTCAATCATCTTTATGGCATTAAACATTTACATTCTCTTGGTTTTATCTCTATCAGGTACCATAATTGAAACCCATGTCACATTTTCTTTTGTTACCAAAATTTTTGTGTGATTTAATGTAGCGAATGATGTTAAATTTTGTGTGAATTAATTTGCAGGAGCTGAAGCTGCGGTTTTCACATTGCAGAACAAATGTAAGAACACAATATGGCCAGGAATTCTAGCAGGGTCAGGACAACCTCAACTAATGAATGGTGGTTTCATGCTTAAACCCAATGAAATTGTAAAAGTCACTGCACCTAAAAAATGGTCAGGTCGATTCTGGCCTCGTCGTTGGTGCAACTTTGATGCGGCTGGTAATGGAAATTGCTTCACAGGAGATTGTGGTGGCAAGCTCCATTGTAATGGGGCTGGTGGTGCACCACCAGCAACACTAGCTGAATTTACACTAGATAGTCCTGTGGATTTCTATGATGTTAGTCTCGTTGATGGCTATAACGTGCGTGTTTCAATAGTCCCATTGAGCGGTACAGGAGAATGTAAATCCATACGTTGTCTAGCGGAATTGAACAGGGTCTGCCCTGCTGGCTTGAAAGTGAAGAGAAATGGTCATGTTGTGGCTTGTAAGAGTGCTTGCATGGCCTTTAACACACCCGAATTTTGTTGCACTGGAGCTTATGGCACCCCTCAGACTTGCAAGCCAACGAGTTATTCCAAGGTGTTCAAGGCTGTTTGCCCCACGTCTTATAGTTATGCCTATGATGATCCTACAAGCACCTTCACATGCAAAGGAGCTGATTATTTGATTAGGTTTTGTTAAAGCACTTAATGCAAAACACACAGAAATGTATTATGTATGTGTATGAGCTATTGCAAAATTATGATAGGAATTTTATGATAGCATCCAATTCTCTATGGATGCTGGATGTATACCTATATATATAATGAAATCAATATATGCTTAAACTAATCGTTTAAGCAAGTAATTTTGCAACAATTAGAAGACCCTCATTTGTCAATGTTCTAATATATATTTTTTGCCTTGTTCTTTGATAAGCCTAGACCCTTTGGTATGTTCAAGCATGTACGCTATATTTCTTAGTCTAGTTTTAATATAAATTGGATCCAGGTGGGATAAATCCGATCCCAACATTTCAGGACAGAACAATTGAAAAAATTAGTGCCGGTATTTTGGATTAACATTCTCAATTTACAAAAGTTGTTATATAAAAATTATAATAATCAAACTTTTTGTAATAATCAATGTTTTCCAAACTACTACCATTTAAACTAAACGATACTTTTACAACAGTCCTATATTCGAATATAGGGGGAAAAACAATTTACATACTTACATATTCAAAAAATTTCACAACTTAATTACTAAAGTGACAAGTTTATTTTTATTTTTTTTATTTAATTGCAAAATTTTTTACAGACACCTATAATTGATGCTGTATTATGATGTGTGTTTGTAAAATAGATAGATGCAGATATGGAGATATAAGACATGAGCTATTGTTCATGTGTATATGAATAGTGATTACATCGAAGCAGTAAATGGGTTGAAGTGAACAGTAGGACGAGCTTTAAGTGGGTGAGCATCAAGGACATGCCTGGTCCAGATTGCATATCAACCTTAGCTCCATATCCATCACCATTAACCTTCCAATCAAAGCATTGAACCAAAGCTGCAACCGTAGTATTTATCAAGCTGAATGCCAATGTTGTTCCTGGACACCCTCCTCCTTCCTGCCCCAAATGGAACAAAATTGAAGCTTTGTCCCTTTCCTTCAATTTGAATTTGGTCTAATTTCTCTTGCTCATTGAATGAAACCAAGAACCTTTCCGGGCGGAACTCATTAGGATCATCCCATGAATCTTGATCCCTCATAATGGCATAAAGATTGATTGCCACTGCAGTTTTTCAGGTATATCATAGCCATTGATTTTGCAATTTTGGCGGCATTCTCTTGTTGTCACAGGGCCTGGAGGGTATAGTCTTAGTGTTTCCTTTACAACTGCTTGCAAGTAAGGGAGATTTGGGATATCTGACTCTTCAACTAGTCTTGCTTTTGCTGAGGTTTCAGTGCCCCCAATGAAGAGATCTTGTCATAATAGAAAAATTCGATTGTGGTCAACTTGTGTTCTTAACACAGATCAGAAGGTAAGATTCTCAACTCCCCCAACAATTTAAGACAAAATAACAATAAATTTTCCATTAATTCAAAGTTCAAGCTCTCAATTTGTGTTCTTAGCAAAAATCAGAAGGTAAGAAACTACGAATGACATCTAATTACTTTATATTGAAAGAGTCAAATAATGAAGAAAAAAAGGGAGAATCTTTTACCAGAAAGAAGGCATTGATATGGGTCCTTGTAATCTTTAACTCAGCCTGCTCATCTTGACAAACCTCCAAAAGTATATCCATCAAATCCTTATCTTCTCTCTTCATGCTCCTTCAAGACCCTCTCCAACAACATATCACCAAAGCACAACTTTGCAGCCAGCTCATAGGACTCCTTCACAAGCTCTCTAACCTTTTCTGCCTCTCCATCTTGCTCTGAACACCTTGTACTCATAACTACTCTGCATGTCACATTGTTTGTAAGCTTCATAACCTCAGCACCCACATCCTCTTTCTTACTTACACTCTCCAACACTTTCCTCAACAATCTCTCCCTTTCTTCACTCCTAACCTATGAAGCACGGATACTCCAAAAATGGAGCCGTACCCGTACCGGATACCTTTTGGATATGTCACAAACCTGTGCTTCTTAGCTCCTAACACCCCATGAAAACTCAAGTTGTCGCGTGCTAAGCAGTTCTGTCATACAAAGCTTCTTTGCACTCTCATGTTCAAATTCCTTCTTCTCTTCATCTTCCTCATTTCTTCTCTTTTCAACCTCCGAGTTTCCTCCTCCTCCTCCTTCTCGGTGCTCGGCCTCCTCTTCCTTTGGCTCCCTCATCTCCTTTTTGTTGTTTCTTTTCTCTCTTCATTTCTAATCTCTTCCATTTCTTCAGAGTTGGAGCATTTCGAATCTGAAGAAATGGAAGAGATTAGAAATAAAGAGAGAAAAGAAACAACAAAAAGGAGATAAAGGAAGGCAAAGGAAGAGGAGGCAGAGCACGGAGGAGGAAACTCGGAGCTTGAAAAAGAGAAGAAATGAGGAAGATGAAGAGAAGATGTTTAATAAAAATTGAATGGTGAATATCACACTTGTTGACACTTTAATAATAAATGAATATCACACTTATTGGATTTCAAAGTTTCAAACCCAAAATGCCAACGAACGGACAAACCCACTGACATGGGTGAAAAATCTTTATGAAATGTTAAGCATATGGGCTCGTGAAACTGAACATCAATAATTGACGTTAACAAAGTACAATGAGCCAAGTGGCAATAAATCACCTCTCCCAGACAACAAGAAGTCAACAACTCTAGTACTTTTGAAAAAATCAAAAGTTCTTCCAAGTTTAAATCTTCCTATCCTAACTATTAAATTATAAGAAAAAAAACAAGATATTTTGATATTTTTCATATAGGATAAACTCCATCCCAAACATTTGGGGATAGAAAAATTGAATAGATTTGTGTGTTATTTTGAATAACATGATCATTTTACCAAACGGGTTATATAAAAATGTTTTCTTTGTCAATTCTAATATTGATACATATGTGTGGCTGTGAAATGAATTTAAAATTCATTAAAAAAGGGCATATGAAACTTAAATAAATATACAATGTCAAGCAAGCCATTCATGAGGGATGGAGATCCTGTGCATTAACAGTGAAAAAAAGTTTTAACTATTGCAATATTTTGAACTATGCAATACCCTAAATATTGCAAAGAATCTCAATCCATTCGTGTGAGGCTTATATATTGATGATTGCCAGGGTAGGTGATCCTTGGATTGGGTTCAGGAAAACATCCGAAATATTGCTTAATAATGAACAATCTGACTTTAAATCAATGGCTTTTTCTTTCTTTCTAGTTTCTACAGCTGTCGATATTAAAGGGAAACAAATCTTAAATAATAAATTAATCTAGCAGAGTAAGGCCCAATTTAATATGATTAAGTGTCTATATTAGGATCGTGCTACCTAGAAAGTCAGTTGTATAATCTCCTCTAGTCCATGTTACTTGTACGAAATTTAAAAGCCAATTTTCTTCTCATGGCCATCTACCCAAGGCAAAACATTACGCCTATCATGATACACGTGCTAGTAGAATGTTACGTATCCCTCTGAGATTAATCGAGATATGCATATCTACAGAATGTTAGTCCGGACACCCAAAGTTATTAAAAAAAAATTAATTTATAAGTCAACTCACTCACCTTACGTACCCACTCGAACTTTCATTGGTATGATAAGGAGACTTACCCCTAATTTATTTTTTTTAGTCCATGAAACGAAAAGATATTTTATGTAAACATGGGGCATTACATTCAACCTTGTCTCATATGGGGTGAGTCACATGTGGGGTCAACCCTTGTGTGAAAAGAAATTGCATGTAACCATTACACAAAATATCACCTCCCATGAAATATCTTGAAAATTTCATAAACCGATAATGTAGTGGATTGAACATCCAGATTTATCCTAAATCCCAAGCCAATGAGTCCACAACCCGAATACCTTGCTGGGGGTCATTGAGACTTGGTTTGTTGCACTTAATATATAAATTAAGTTAGCTTATTTAATATGTAAAATTATTTAAAATTTTACTTAATTTTTCTTATGTATAGCTTATATCACTAAAAGAAGTTATACCATATGCATACAGTATTAAATATTTAATTATGATCTATAATATACGCTTTTTAAAAGATAAAAATACTAGTTATTTACTAGTACATGTTCACAAGTTCAAGATGATTGTGTGTGTTTCTCTTATATTTATATGTAGTCGAGACTTTGTTTTTTTTAGTCATATTACTAATTATCATAAGGACACAGGTTAAATAGCAAAAGGGACATAATAGATCCTCTCATTGTTATGCAAATATTATAGATCATAATTAAATATTAACACTCAAAGCTTATATAATAGCAAAAGGGACATAATGGGAGGATCTTTTTTTTTTTGATAATTATAATGGGAGGATCTTAAATGCAAAAGGCTTTTTTAAAAAAGATAAACAAACATCACATACTATAATATTAAATGCCTCTTAATTAGAACTCTCATTGTTGACACTCACGACTACCAAAAATTATCTAATATTCTTATAACACAATATATGCCTACTCCTTTAATGAAATCTAAAATTCATGTGAAGGGACATAATCACATAATAGACATTTACTTTGTGCTGACATCCACAACCGATGTTATGTATATAACTTGGTAGCAGACACAATACTATCAGCCATGGCCACCATGATTGATACCCAATACTACTTCCTTGGCTTCCTCTGCTTTCTTTCTTTACCCTTTCTAATCATATCCTTTTTCAACAAAACTTCCAAGCCAACAAATAGTCTCTGTCTCCCTCCAAGCCCACCAGGCCTCCCTATCATTGGCCACCTTCATCACCTCCTCGGTGCATCCTTGTGCAAATCCTTGCAAAATCTCTCCACCCAATATGGCCCTCTTCTTTATCTCCGGCTAGCTGCTGCACGGTGCCTTGTTGTTTCTTCAGCTTCCATGGCCACCGAGATATTCAAAACCCACGATTTTGCTTTTGCGAGTCGCCCAAGTTTTGCTTTTGCAGATGAATTACCGCTTGGAAACCTGGGACTTTTCACTTCCCCATACGGTGATTATTGGAAGTTCATGAAGAAGCTTTGCATGACAGAATTGCTCTCAACTAAGCAGCTTGAACGGTCACATGGTATTAGACATGAAGAAATGGTCCAATTTTTGCATGTAGTATTGGAGAAAGCTAATAAGAAAGAGATGGTTGATGTGGGTAATGAGCTTATGAAGCTTACAAACAACATTGTATGCAGGATGCTAATGAGCACAAGGTGTTCAGAGAAGGGTGATGAAGCTGATAGGATTACGGAGTTGGTGAAGGAGTCCTTTGCGGTTTGCTCAAAGATGTGTTTTGGGGATGCCTTGGGACCCCTAAAGAGGTTGGCTTTCTGGTTGTATGGGAGGCAGGCTATGGATTTAACCATGAGGTATGATGAAATTTTGTAAAGGAAGTTGAAGCAGCGTGAAGAGAGTGGGAAGAGGGATGAGAATTATAAGGATTTGATGGATATATTATTAAAGGTGTATCAAGATGACAAGGCTGAGGTCAAGATCACAAGAATCCACATCAAGGCTTTATTGCTTGTAAGTCATGTCTTTCTTTTCTCCCAACCTCAATTTGATTTCCTTTTTTCTTTGAATTCACTAATTAATTACCCCTTCGTTTGGTTCTTGAAAATATTAGTAAAAGCTAAATTAAAATCGTTTAAATGCTTACAATAGGTATTTGGATAGAGGGGGAGGAGAAAGGAGTAAATGGAAAGGGTTCGGGGTGATTTGATTCACTTTATTTGGATGCTTTTTTAAAGGGATGAAGGGACAGAATTTATGGGGGGTTTGTAGGAGTTTGGGTGGTAAGATACCCCTCCAAACCTGTTTGAAGGGTCAATGGTTTTACTTGTGGGGGTTTGTAGGATTGCGTGCTCTATCGATCGTCTCGACAACCATGACCTTAGTCAATCCACTTGTCTAAGTAGTAGAAATTGCCGGTGTTGCAATCAATCCTCTCCAATCACGATTCTCACTTGTCTTGCACCATCAATCCAAGTCCAATTGAACCATAATTATCTCTTGTTTAATCTATTAATTTGATAATATAGATGGGATAATGATTTATAGGGATGATAGAACTTGTGAAACAATAAGCCTAGCGACACAAAATCTTTCATTGAACTACACTTAAAATTAGTCTTTTATACATTCAATCTACCAATTTCAAAAATTATATAGCATATGATTAATACGTGAAATTGAGATATTAGATTCTTATATATGTCCAAGAGTGACAATGAGGAAATAATTTCATGAACGGTAGAGATCTATACGTCTCAATATACAACTTAAATATGTTGTCCTTTTGCCAGGACCTTTTCGCGGGGGGCACTGGTACTGCAGCAGAAGCCATGCAATGGACAATAGCGGAGCTCATGAACAATCCCGAGGGAGAGTTGTGTTATTCAATAAAGTCACAACACATTGAATCATCCAAATTATATCATACAGAGAATATAATAAAGATGTAGCCCATTGGCTAATCATGTGGACGTGGTCACATGGAACCACTAAAACTAGACTAGGTTGACTAGGACTATCAGATAGAATCCCAAGTCTACCCTATCTTACGAGCCCTGTTGTGAAGAGAAACACTAAGGCTATACCCACCAGGCCCTATTGCCACCAGGCCGAGAATGCACCTCGAGAATCAAAGTTGTAAAATAAAAATATTTGAAAGGATCTTTCACGCCCCCGCAAAAGTCTCGCCCCAAAATAAGTGATCTATGTGATGAGGCCGATTGCCACAAAAATTAACTCCACGCGCCGCACAAACTGTATGCCATAATGAGAGATCCAGATTGACAGCACCATATGGGATCGGTTCGTAATCCAAATGAGTCCACGCGCCGCATTCGGCCAGAGAGGTTCTTAGTTTCCTCTAAAGAGCAAGATAATTTGGCTTTTACTCAAAACGAAATTAAAAAAAAAAAAAAAAAAAAGAAAAGAAAAACTAAGGAAAAAAAAAAAAAATTGTGGGATTTACTTTTTGATTCAAATGAGCCGAGATTTGGTTCCCGAGCCAAGACTTATTCCTTTTGGGGGTGGAAGGAAATCGTGCCCTGGCCGAGATCAATGAGCCGAGATACGAGCTGGAGTTGAGCAAGATATTTGAGCTCTTTTGTAAACAAACTCAAAGGTTTCATTAAAATTACACCTTGATGAGGGGGAATGTTAAGGAATCATTGTAGGAGAGTTGTGTTAGTAGTCAATTGCATCCAACACATGTAATCATCCAAATTATATCATACAGTTAATAAAGATGTAGCATTGGCTATGTGGACTAGGCTCACATGACTGAAAACCCTAGCCTCTTCCTCTCTCTTTCTCAACTTCTTATATTCTATTGTCATTAGTTTAGGTTTTCTACATGCTCCCGAGGTATTCAATAAAGAAAGAGGAGATAAAATCCGTGGTTGGTACTAGTATGAGGAATCAATATCCCAAGTTACCCTACTTACGGCTGTTGTGAGGAAACACTAAGGCTTACCCACCAGGCCCTTCACCGAGAGAATTTAAAGTTGTAAAATAAAAGGATTTGATGTGCCCCAAAAAACTGGTGATTGTTAACTTGTATGCATAATGAGAGATCCAGATTTATGGGATAATCCAAATGAGTTTCGGCCAGAGAGGTTCTTATTTCCTCTAAAGAGCAAGATAATTTGGCTTTTACCAAAACGAAACTAAGGAACCAAATTTTGTTTTATCCCTTTTGGGGGTGGAAGGAAATCTGCCCTGGCTCAATGTTGGCCCAGCATGATGCATGTACAATTGCTCCATGGTTCAATGCTTTGACTGGAACTAGGTGGTGCTAAGATTAGTATGCAGTTGGAGGAGGCTTTTCTTTACCCATGGCTCATCCACTTATATGTCTTCCTGTTGTTCACTTCAACCCATTTGCCTCTTCGAGATAAATTCAGATTACATTCAAAATAATGTCAACCTGCATGTTAGAATCAAGGCCTTAGCATAGCATGGTTTGACTTGTTTGGGTTTGATGAGTAATTTTGAATTGGAATTTTACTCAAATTTGTAATTTGGAAATTCTTAATAATGATTTCCTTTATTTGGGCTAAAAAGAAAAATAATGAAGATATTCCATGGAATTTTTAACTTAAGATATTCAAGCATCCAAATGTTATGTTCAAATTCCATGAAATTAAGAAGGTGTCATTTACATGGGTTGGTTACAGTTATTCAGCATAAACCATATGGGAATTTGCAATGTGCACTTTAAACTTCAAATTTTGTAATCAACATCCTAACATGATGCTAATTTGCAAATGTCCACCTCAACCTCTGAATTAGTGTCAAATTTATAGTTTAGTGGATAACTATTTGTTGACACCATATATCATCTGACACCCGTGAGAGGGCTTATTTCAAATACAAGATTTGGTTTGACTTTTGAAATTTGGAGTTTTTGAAAAATTTAGAAGTCATCATTATATTTTTTAAGGAAACAAATATTTTTATTTATTTTAATTAACTCCATGAATAAGGTGGTTTTTTTTTTTTTTTAATAGTACCACGAATAAGGTTAATTGGTCTACATATATTCCACCAAAAATAAGTTAAGTTTAGAGTCAAATTACACTTTAGGAAGATGTGAGGCATCTACATACACTAAAAAAAAAAAAAAAAAAAAAAAAAAGACTTTTTACGAGGGTCAAAACTCTCAAAATAAGTATTAAAAACCTTCGAAATCAGTTATTTTGAGTGCGGCATGATTACTTTTCTTTGTCTGAAAAAAGCCATGATTAGTGCCCCCAATAATATAAGGATTTTGTTAACGAATATCCTTAGAGCAATATTGGTTAAGGAGCATTAAATACTAACACACATAATATAAAACACTTTTAAAAGGTACACGTTAATTAAACAATGTTAACAAAGCTGCATGCATGGATTATTATTTTTTATTTTTTTTTTATTTTAATAATTCGATAACTAAGACACTACAAAAAAAATACGGTTTTTGCGGCACCATTCTAGCGTCAACTAAAAAGATGACACAATAAGCATAAGCTTGTAATTCGGGAAAGGGTGATTTCAACCCTGCATGTTACCTTTTAAAAAATATCACAAGATATATACCACCCTATTGAGCTCTCTTGGCTGCATGAATTAATTTTTAAAGCTACGTATTGCTCACAATCTGAGCTTACAACGTGCAAGTTATTATATTATTATATAAACTTCTGTGGATAGAGCTAGCAGTGGTACTCATGGCCACCATGAGTGATACCCAATACTACTTCATGTGCTTTTTCCTTTGCTTCCTTATCTCAACCCTCCTACTCAAGTCCTTGTTCAAGAAACCCTCCAAGACATTAAGGCTCCCACCAAGCCCACCAGCTCTTCCAGTCATTGGTCATCTCCACCTTCTTGGTCATCTATGAAGCACGGGTACGTTTTTCGAGTATCGGTACCAGTACCAATACGGTACAACGGTACGACAATTCCTAAAAAATTAGGGTACGGGTACGGCGGGTATATTTATTAAATATATATTTTTTATATATTGTTATGCTTAATTTTTTTTTCATATCTTCTTAAACATATGTGAATTTAAGAGCAATCATGGATAATAAAATACATCAATTACCATTAAATGGTGGTTAGAGTACAAACCAAGATCCAAAAGACTAAATAAAAGAAGTGTTCAACATTGAAACCAAAATAAAATAAAATAAAAGATAAGTGTTCAAGAAGTTTGATTGAAGGTAAGACTAACGAAAAAATACTAGCTATTTTATGCTTATTTGATGAAGTGTTCAACTTTTTTTTTTTTTTTTTGGGTACTCCTAGGGTACTCATGCAGAAGTACCCAAGGGGTACCAATACCCAATAAGTACCCGGTATGGGTACGACACCATTTTAGGAGTACCCGTGCTTCATAGTTGGTCATTCCTTATATTGTTATACAAATCCCTACACAACCTCTCCACCAAATATGTCCCTCTCCTCTATCTCCGCCTTGGTGCTTCTCGATTTCTTGTTGTTTCAACGGCCTCCATGGCCACCGAAATATATAAAACAAATGACTTAGCTTTTGCAAATAGGTAAGTTTTGCTTTCAGTGATAAATTACCATACGGAAACTATGGATTTGTCACTATTCCCTATGGTGAATATTGGCGCTTCATCAAAAAACTTTCCATGACTAAATTATTCTCTGCCCAGTAACTAGAACAGTCACGTGCTATTCGACACGAATAAATTTCTCGTTTTTTGCTTAAGGCGTTAGAGAGTGCTAAGAAAAAACAGGCTTTTAATGTGGGTGCTGAACTGATAAAGATTACAAACAATTCTACGTCTCACTTTAATATGCCCCCTCACGTGTGGCGGATCAACCAAACACGTGGACCATATAGGGGGGGAGGTGAACACCCAAGGGGTGATACCATGTTAAAGTCTTAACTCAATCTCAAAAGGTGAGAGATGAGGGATCATGGCTTAACACAACCCAAGAACACTTGCATGACAAGACTCTCACTTTAATAGAGATTACAAACAATTCTACGGTGAGAGATTAGGCAGTAGGAGTCCAATGAGCTTGGTGCAAAGATATGTTTTGGGGATGTATTGGGGCCACTAAGGATTTTGGCGTATTGGCTGTATGGAAAGAAGGTCATAGATTTGAACTTGGAGTATGATGCAATTTTAGAAAGGGTGTTGAAGAAGCATGAAGAGAGTCCTCAAAAAGAGAATGAGGATTTAATGGATATGCTATTGAAGATATATGAAGATGACAATGCTGAGTTTAAGCTTACTAGAACTCATATCAAAGCTTTCTTGGCGGTAAGTAATAAATTAGTCTTTTTCTTTTTATAAATAATCATCACATTTTTGTTGGTTCCATGGACAAAAAATGCTACCACATATGACACATGTGCTTCATTTTTAAGAAAATTCTTTAAAATATAATGTTTTTATTTTTTGTAAAATAGAATTAAAAAAGTAAACAAAAGTAAAAAATCCGTGATTGCAGTTTTTTGTCCATTAAATCAACACAACTGTGACAAAATGGCCAGTTTGATCATTTCTCTAATTACAGGGATTAAATTTTCAAATTAATGGAGTCAGGTTGATCTTAACCTAAAATCCAGGGAGTATTTTTTTTCCTTTTTTTATATATGATAGAAATTCTAATTTAAACTCACACACACATATATTTTGAAGCATCCTGGGGATTGAACCCACACCCTTATAGAGAGGTGAGACCTTTTTAGAAAAAGAATTACCACCGTACCGAGTGCCCAAGTGGCTCTCAAATCTAAAACTAAACATTATTCTTGTGCACAAAATCCCATTACAAAATAAGAAAACATAGTTATAGACCTTTTTCTTATATATATATATATATATATATATATATATATATTGTACACGATCCACAAAACTATCATTAAAAAATACTTGACAATGGTTTCTATATAATACTAAATTCTGAATAAAAATTCTCCTGTCTCACTTTTTGTATTCCACTTTAAACTTTATTGATCACAATCCTTTACGTATTATTTTTTACTTTCCTTATGAAATAACTAATAGAAAAAAAAAAAAAATTATACATATGACATATTATAGTTGATGAAGCATAAAATGAGACAGAAGATATTTATTTAATATTACCTATTTAGTAAACCTAAACCTGATAATAAATATTAGTTAAATAGTCACAATGCAATATTCTTTACTACTTTCATCACCCTATCCATTGTTTCTATGTCCATTTCATCAATTCAAATGTTGCCCTTCCCTCAGGATCTTTTCGCTAGGGGCACAATTACCACATCACAAGCCATGCAATGGACACTAGCTGAACTCATCAACCATCCTAATATTTTCAATAAGGTTAGAGAAGAGATAAAATCTTTGGTTGGTAGTGTTAGATTGGTGGAGGAATCAGATGTCTCAAGTCTGCCCTACTTGCAAGCAGTTGTGAAGGAAGCTTTAAGACTATATACGCCCACCACTACTTGTTATTTTAAGAGAATGTCGTGAAGCTTGTAAAATTAAAGACTTTGATATACCTAAGAAAACTATGTTGGCCATCAATGTGTATGCAATATTGAGAGATGCAAATATATGGGACTATCCAAATGATTTTCGACCAGAAAGGTTTTTGATTTCCTCTAAGTTGCATTTGGATACTTGGATTTGGATTTGGATTTGGATTTTAAATCAATAGATTTGAAATGCCTTGATTCCAAATCCATTGATTTTAAAATTTCTTATTTGGATCCATTTATACAAAGGAGGATTTGAAATTTAGAATTTTGAAACCCATAAATTGACCAAAATACATAAAATGACCAAAATAACCCCAAAACCTCTAAAATAAATTAAAAAAAATTCTCCAAAACCTCTAAAATAACCAAGATACTCCTAAAATCACTAAAATCCTCAAAACAACCCCGAAAAGTAAAAAATGACCAAAATACCCCCAAAAACATCAAGATGACCAAAATATCCCTAAAATCATCAAAATAATATTAAAACCTTTAAAACAACCAAAATACCCCCTAAACTTATTTTGGTCATTTTGGAGATTTTTGACTTATTTTGGTCTTTTAGAAGGTTTTTTTTGGTCATTTGGTATTTTGTGGACATTTTAATCATTTTAGAGCCTTTAGATGTATTTTAGAGGTTCCAATGATATTTTATTTATTTTGAGTGTTAGCATCTAATGGGAGGATTTGTGAAATTCCTACCCTAAGAAGTCATTTGAAATCCATGGATTTGGGCCTTTAAAATCCTGGATGGATTTGGCCCAAATCCAAATCCTAATGGTTTTAAGTCATCCAAACAAAGAATTTGGATTTGGGCCTTCAAATCCAAATCCATGAGCCCAAATCCACCCCATCCAAACAGACCACTAAAGATAAGATGGTATGGAATATATTCCTTTTGGGGTGGGAAGGCGAGGATGCCCAGGCTCAAGGTTGGCACTCAATTTGATACACACCACAGTCGCAGCCATGATTCAATGCTTTGATTGGAAGGTTTGGGGAGAGGGAGATCATGCTAAGGTTAATATGCAAGCTGGACCAAGCTTCAGTATGCCAAGGCTTAACCATTTATATGCCTTCCTGTTGTTCACTTTCATTCATTTACATATTCAATGTAATTTCATACATTTAGACCACTTAAACTGTGCGCGTCCTTTCATACCATTTGCTGCTTGAAAATGAATGAATAATGTTGTACAAATTATAAATAACTTTTGTTCTTAGTACCTGCAAAATAATTATATTCTATATGTAACATGTAGTGTTTCAATGCACGCACGCCACATTTAATAAATTGTTGTTACAAAATTAATTTGCGCAATATTATAAAATAGCTATTGTCCAAATGTGTGTTTGGAATAAGAAATGAAATGATTATTATTATTGTTTTTGAGCATGCACCATGGTTCATTTCTTCGACTATGATGCATTTCTCTCATTTGTTTATTAATAAAATGTTGTTACAAAATTAATTTGCGCAATATTATAAAATAGCTATTGTCCAAATGTGTGTTTGGTATAAGAAATGAAATGATTATTATTATTGTTTTTGAGCATGCACCCTGGTTCATTTCTTCGACTATGATGTATTTCTCTCATTTGTTTATTAATAAAATGTTGTTACAAAATTAATTTGATGTCGCAATATTATAAAATAGCTATTGTCCAAATGTGTGTTTGGTATAAGAAATGAAATGATTATTATTATTGTTTTTGAGCATGCACCCTGGTTTATTTTGATAAATAAACTTTAAGTTAAACGACTAGAACTTTATATTTTATTAAAATGTCTTTTATATTAGGAGACTTCTTTTAAAGATTTTGTTATCTTTTAGTAGTAAACTCATTTATATAAACAATAGTTTATTAATAAAATGTTGTTACAAAATTAATTTGCGCAATATTATAAAATAGATGTTGTTACTATTGCGCAATATTATAAAATAGCTATTGTCAAATGTGTGTTTGGTATAAGAAATGAAATGATTATTATTATTGTTTTTGAGCATGCACCCTGGTTCATTTCTTCGACTATGATGCATATCTCTCATTTGTTTATTAATAAAATGTTGTTACAAAATTAATTTGCGCAATATTATAAAATAGCTATTGTCCAAATGTGTGTTTGGTATAAGAAAATGAAATGATTATTATTATTGTTTTTGAGCATGCACCCTGGTTCATTTCTTCGACTATGATGCATATCTCTCATTTGTTTATTCCCTGATGAACACGTTAAATTATTCTCTTAAACTCTCCAAACTCTCTTTTACTTTTTATCTCAATTATTTTTTATCCTACTTTTATTTATGGTTTTAATCTTGCTTTTATTTATATTGAACTTTATAATTATAATTCATAATTAAAAGAATAGAGATCATTTATATCATCTGTCAATATATTCTGACCAATATCATCTGTCAAGAATTGAGAAGCATTCCAAAATGTTTCTCAATATATTCTGATCAATATCATTTAGGGGTGTAAGTAAAACTAATAATCCCTTAATTTAGGAAAATGATCATAATAGTTGTTTCATCACATTTCTATCGGCTCAATGATAGAAAAAATTGCAACGATTTCCAAATTTTTTAAAAATGAATTTTTCGGTCAACTGAAAATATTTTCAGTTTGACCAAGTATTTTACGATGAAACAAACAATCGAAAATGTTTGAAAAAAAAATATTGGAAACAAATGGAATCAAAATTGTTGCCAATAGCCCTGGGCGAATATTTGGTACATTCCTATAACTAAGGGCAAAACCTTTAGTAATTTTATTATATTCATTATTTTGGGTTTTTAATTTGCATGCTATAAAGATTTGGGTTTTTTATTTATTATTATTGGTTTAATACTAACCTCAAGTCCAGTTTCAATATAATCAAGTCATTTTCTCCAGGTTTACCGCCAGTTAACATATTCTTTATAATTTAACATGTTTAATTTTTCATTATCATATTCAAAATTCCTTGCTGCAATAATGTAGGATTTGATTTCAGTGTCCGCTCGATGACTTTTCTATGTAGATCTGAGATTTAGCCCCAATTATTAACGCTTTTGAAAGGTGCACAATAATTTTAAAAAGTCAACAAAGCTTTCATTGATTATTTTTAAAGATACCTCACAATTTGAGGTTATAAGGTGCAAGTTTTGTTGGAAATGTTATAAAATAGACTAAAGTCAATTTTTGGCCCCCTAACTTAGGGAGTGTTTTCATTTTGACCCCCTAACTTTAAAAATTTTTATTTTGGTTCCCTAACTCTGTTTAACTATCAAATTGTTTGGGATGGCTATTAACTAAAGAAAAATTTATACCATAGGAATGTTCTTTGAAATTTCAAAGAAATTTGGGATTAAAAATAAATAAAAATACATAAATACCACATGAACTTTATGTCAAAATCAAACTAACCCATGGATCGATTTGAAATTTTACATCCATTAATTTAGAGAAACAATCAAAGTAATCGTTTCATCACATTTCTTTAGTCTATTATTGTTTTCATTCCTAAAGTTTGCATGAATTTTGTTGCTCTTTCCTTTTGTTTTCCGACTCTAACCATTGAAAGTGTTACACTTTCTATCCTTAAACTTTAAAAAATTTCATGCCTATTTTTGCCCATGATATATTGAAAAAAAAAAAAAAAAAAATTTTTGGACGAAGAAACGAACATTTTAAAGTTTAGGGATGAAAAATGAAATTCATGCAAACTTTCTTTTAGTTTTCATTTTAATAAAAAAAAAAAAATCATTTTAACATGTTTTTATTTTCTGTAAAATAAAATTTAACAAAAAAAAAAAAAAAGTAAAAATGTGATGATTGTTAAAAATTCTGTGAAAGCATTTTTTGTCTACCAAATCAACAAAAGTGTGACAAAATGACCAATTTGAATCATTTCTCTAATTTTAGGGGTTAACTTTTCAAATTAAAAAATCATGGAGCTAGTTTGATAGGGGTTAACTTTTCAAATTAAAAGATCATGGAGTTAATTTGATCTTA
Source organism: Fagus sylvatica (assembly GCA_907173295.1). Classification (NCBI taxonomy): domain Eukaryota; kingdom Viridiplantae; phylum Streptophyta; class Magnoliopsida; order Fagales; family Fagaceae; genus Fagus; species Fagus sylvatica. Next base: position 2,562,377 of record OU015762.1, read on the forward strand.
ACCTAAATTCTAGGGATTTTTATTTTTATTTTTGCATTTTTCCTTTTTTTTTATAATAATAATAAAAATAAAAAGGTTATGAGCCTCTCATATCCAAAACTAAACATTAGTCCTTTATACAATTTTTTATTTCATTTTTTAATAATTTGATAGTTGGAGGACCCTAGTTCTTTTAATAAAGGAGAACAGGTAATGCCAGTTGAGCTATAAGATTCTTGGTTAATAGTCATTTGTCTTGTATACATTAATTAGTAGCAAATTAAAACTTAAATTGCATTTTTAAGGTGTCCAAAGTTGTAGTGTTCAAAGTTGACAAAAGGGAAGGAAATTAATAAATGATAGAAATTTTTGTCTCAATGATAACTCATTTGCTATGTACTTTTTTTATTGATAAATTACACACATCCCTAATAAGTTAACATCTAAAACCTCACACTTGATCTAATTATTATGAAGATAGGAAGTGGCCATTTAATGGTGGTATAGATTGACGTTTATGAATACAAGATATTATAGAAAGGAAGAGCTCAACGTGACTCTTATAAAATGACACTCTTGCTTTTAAGGATAAAGTTTACCCAAATCGATTTGGAGGAAAATTCCTCAAACTAATCACTATGTGGTGATTAAATAGGTCATCCATGTATATTATTTAAACAAGTCACATGATTCATTAAATAGGTCATATAACTAAAAGTACATATAGATAGTCTATTTAATCGTCACATAATTGGTTGATTAATTTTCCTCCTAATTGGTTTGGAGGAAAACTATACCTTGCTTTTAATACCTTCTTCTTCTTTTCATCAAGAATTTTATGAATAATATTAAACAATTTTTAAGAATCATAAGAGCTTTTCACAACTTTTTTTTCTTTATAAAATTATACCATTTCTTCATCTTGAAACTCCTCTACTCATGGCATACATGCATTCCTCATGCCTAGCTAGGCAGCTACAAGCCTACAATATAATTAAATCACTCTCTCTCATGGCTGACCCCCTCTCTTCAAGTTTTCCGATTGACATATTCTTTATCATTTGACACTTTAAATTTTTCATTTTCATATTCAAAATTTTTGAATGCTCAATAATAAGATGCTTGACTTCAATGCCCACCCGATGACTTTTCTTTATACACCAAATTAAACTTCAATATGATAAGCAAAATATCTTTATCTTGTACGAAAAGAGCTATATATATCTTGTCTAAGATTCTAGTTATGTAAAGATATCAAGCAACTATAAAATCTTTTTCTTTGAAAGGTGCACATTTTAAACCTACCTGCCTCACGAGTCACGATTTGAGATCATGTATGTCAATTTCGCTGAAAAGTATGTCTGTACATCACTATTCCTTTGCCATATAACAAATCCCGGATTCCAGCTATATAAATAGAGCCATAATTGATTCTAACATTAATGACCAATATTCCACGTGAGAAGCAAATTTGGAGTGAATTTTTGTGCACAATATATAACGAATTGTTATAGTTTATTTTGAGATAACTTGGCAGTGGACAAAATACTAGTAGTGATCATGGCCACCATGACTGATACACAATGCTACTTCATGTGCTTCCTTTTGTTGTTCCTGTCAACCCTCCTACTCAAGCCCTTGTTCAAGAAACCCTCCAAGACATTAAGGCTCCCTCCAAGCCCACCGGCCCTCCCAGTGATTGGTCATCTCCACCTCCTTGGTCCATCCTTATTCAAATCCCTACACAACCTCTCCACCAAATATGGTCCTCTCCTCTATCTTCGCCTTGGTGCTTCTCGGTGTCTCGTCGTTTCAACAGCCTCCATGGCTGTCGAAATATATAAAACCAATGACATAGCTTTTGCAAATAGGCCAAGTTTTGCTTTCAGTGATAGTTTACCATACGGAAACTATGGATTTATCACAGCTCCCTATGGTGATTATTGGCGCTTCATCAAAAAACTTTCCATGACTGAATTTCTCTCTGCCCGACAAGTAGAACAGTCACGTGCTGTTCGACACGAAGAAATTGTCAGTTTTTTGCTTGAAGCGTTAGAGAGTGCAAAGAAACAACAGGCCTTTGATGTAGGTGCAGAGCTGATGAAGCTTGCAAACAATTCTACATGCAGATTGATGATGAGCATAAGGTGCTCAGAAGAGCGTGATGAGGCTGAGAGGATTAGGAAGTTGGTGAAGGAGTCCATTGAGGTTAGTGCAAAGGTTATGTTGGGGGATGTATTGGGGCCACTGAGGATTTTAACGTTCTGGCTCTATGGAAGGAAGGCCATAGATTTGACCTTGAGTTATGATGAGATTTTAGAAAGGGTATTGCAGCAACATGAAGAGAGTCCTCAAAAAGAGAATGAGGATTTGATGGATATGTTATTGAAGGTGTATCAAGATGACAAAGCTGAGTTTAAGATTACAAGAACTCATCTCAAGGCTTTCTTGCTAGTAAGTCATATTTTCACATAATTGGGTCTCTCACTACTGTAAACACTCTAACAAGTTTCCAACAGCACAATGGCACCATTAGATTCCTATAATCACTAGGATGTGTGAAAGACAATTTTTGCTGCATCTTTATGAGATTTTGGTATTTTTTTGCTATTCTTGATTCTAAATTATACATACTGGTTGTTGTGTGTTTGTTGTTTCCCTTCAAAAATCAATCGCAATGCAATATTTTCTATTAATTTCGTAACCCATGTAAGGGATTTATTTATTTATAACTAATCCATCTACAAAACTCTCTATTTTATTTATTCAAATGTTGTAATAGGACCTCTTCATTGGGGGCACTTCTACATCAGCAGAGGCAATGCAATGGACGATAGCTGAACTTATCAACCATCCAGATGTATTCAATAAGGTTAGAGAAGAAATAAAATATGTCGTTGGTAGTACCAGACTAGTGGAAGATTCAGATGTCCCCAATCTCCCCTACTTGCAAGCAGTTGTGAAAGAAGCAATAAGGCTACACCCGCCAGCGCCTGTTGTTATAAAAGAATGCCT
>OU015762.1:2565470-2597497 GCA_907173295.1 Fagus sylvatica
CTTTATTTTAAAACATTCAAATAAGATTACTTAGTTTCATTTCATTCCATTCCATTCTATTCTATTCCGTTCCATTAATTAAATTCATTCCTTTTCATTCAATTCCCTTATAATTTATTTATTCCATTCCATTCTATTCCCCTCTAAACTTCCAAACGAACCCTCACAGTCTCACAAGCATAGCACCCACTCCTAGCTCACCAATTAATGCCAATAAGTTCACCATTTTTCAACGAATGAGTTTATAATCTGTACTGACCCTAAATCAGCCTCATTGGACTTTGCATAACCGGTGGGGATATCACTATAGACAATCTTAGGTTCATACAATCTTTACACCATTTTTTTTACACTATTAAAATTTTGTGGACTTTTTTGTTTTGTGTTTGACAATAGCAAGCAGGGCAAGGATTTTTGTGAACATTAATATATATATAATTTATGGACATTCACGTAAGTAATTTTTACCCTAGCTATCTCCATCAATCATAGGAGTAGTTTCGTAACAATCCTTATCTATTTACTTAACTCATTCATAAAATATTTTAACCAATAAAATTCATTCATAAACTAATAATTTATTCATCTCCTTATTTATTTACTTAACTCCTAATATTAACAAAAAGACAATCTTAAGGGGTGTTTGATAACCCATATATAGAACTAATTTATTCTTTGTATAAATTAAATAAAAATAAAAATAATTCAAAAGTTGAATTTGGTTAATTTTATGTCCAGTTTGTTTAGAATTAGGTTACAACTTACAACACAATCTTTGCCACAACTTTTCCATAACTTTTTGAAATGACAAGTTGTAAGTGGTTAACAATTAATATCACATCGGTCCATAATTGGTATTACGTTTGTTTTCTATCAATCATCACATAACACCTCACCAACTTGTAGAATTGTTTTTGGTCCTAGATCTATTCAATAATAAACAATCCACGTTAGGAAAACAAATAAATTATATATGTTTAAAAAAATTGTGATGGGGCAGATGAAGATACAATCAAAATTAATATTAAAGTAAATAATAATCTGAAATTGCAAACAAATTAAAAACTAAATTCCAAGAATCAAACACAAACAGAAAATTTTAATAAAAATATCGTAAAAATAGAATATTGTAGATTGTCTAGTTTTGCCTCAATTTATTGGGAAACAAAGATGACAATAATGCACAGAATCAGAATCAGAATCGACACTGAATTTCCACATTGATCGCTAAACGAACTTGTCCCATGAGATTATGTAAACTATTGTGCTTGCAAACACACAAACAGAGAGGGGGAGAGGGATCCAAGAATATTCGCAGAGAGTGTGTTTGTGTGTGTGTTTTTCATTTTAGGGGTTTAGACATAGTGGGTTGTGATGTTAACTTTTTTTTCTTTTTCTTTTTCTTTTTTTCATCTAATCATTGCAAGATGACTTTATTTTGAGCATTTTGATTTTTTGAAAGTTCACCATGATTTAATTTTTTCAAAGCCAAAAAAAAAAAAAAAAAAAAACCCTAAATAAAATCAAAGTACAATATGATAGACGTTTTCTCACTATTAGCAATAAATATACTATATTCTTCAATATATATATATACTATAATTTATCATATGAAATTTAATATCAAAATTTGAATACCATAGGATGATTAATTGCATCCACATAGACCAAAAGTGTCATGGGTATTGCAACATTTTGAGTACTGTATATTTCAGAAACATAGATTTAAGTAAATAAGGAATGTTTGATTGTCTTCGTATAAATTAGAAATTAGTTTCAAATGACAAAAAGAAAACCCTTACTAAAGTGAAAATACTCTAAGCTTTTAAGAAGTTTAGGACTTGATGTTAATATGTTATGTAAATTTTACTTTTCATTTGTAGCACAAAAAAATAAATAAATAAATAAAAATAACTTTTCATGAAGATTCTTAACCCATGTCATTGGGTTTGTGGCCATTTTGGGTATGAACCCAATAATTTATCCAACAAACCTAATGGGCTTTGCTAGGAATTACAGAAAGCCCACGGCCCTCCCCTGTTTGCTCATTTAAACAGGGGAGGGAAGCAAACGCAATTTTCTTAACTTTAACCAAATTAATTTGAGAGAAATGTTTAATTTACTAATAAACTGGGGCTACTAGAAGTCTAGATCGTGCTCGATTGTGCAAGCAAAACGTAAGATCTTGTCAGTTGTAACGTTGATATTGGATTAATTCAGTATATTGTTCAGCTTGAAAATTGGGAAAGCTGAATGTTCTCTTCACCCAATAACACAATTCAATGCAATTGGACACAATGCTATGAAAGAAAGAAAGAAAAAGAAGGTAAATTGCATATTTGATTCTTAACTTTTGACATTTACTTTAAAATTATGTTTTAGAAATGTCTTATAGTCATCCGATAAATATAAAATGCTGACAAAAGAAGTGAAATATTTACAATTGAGATCACTTTGATGACGTGGAGCCTATAACATAGCATGAATTATGTTTACCATATCGACATTTTCCATTCAAATATACAATTTAACCAAAAACCAAATATTTGAATTTTTTTTGTTCACTTTGATAAGCCAAACCAAAGTAGGTTTAATGTTATTGAGTATAAAACTAGTTGAAATAATTCTTAATCATGATGAACACTTCCTTGTCTGGAACAACATTCTACAAGGAAACAGGTTTTGTACAAACACATCATAATACAGTATCATGTTACATAACATTAATGGCCAGCCTGCATCAATAGCTGGTACAGGAGAAAGAGTGGTAGATGCAGATATGGTATTGGAAATACAGAGTTTATTGAATCAAACACATCATGACACTCTAAGCTACATAAAATTATGAAGATTTTAAAAACACAAATGCATATATATGTCGTCCTGCGATCTTATATAATTTCCAACAAGCAAATGGTACGAAGGACTTGCACAATTTAATTATCACCAAGTGTAGTAGAACCAAATGGATTGAAGTGAACAACGGGAAGACATGTCAATGGTTGAACCATGGGCATAGAGAAGCCTGGTCCAACTTGCATATTAGCCTTAGCATTATGTCTCCCTCCCCACCAACTAATTTCCAGTCAAAGCATTGAATCATGGCTGCAATTGTTATGTTTATCATACTAAGTGCTAACTTTGAACCTGGACACACTCTTCTTCTTGCACCAAAAGGAATATATTCCATACCATCGTTTTCTTTAGATGAAACCAAGAATCTCTCTGGCTGAAAATCATTAGGATAGTCCCATATATTTGTATCTCTCATTATGGCATACACATTGATTGCCACCATAGTTTTGTTTGGTATATCAAAGTCTTTAATTTTACAATCTTCGCGGCATTCTTTTACTATAACAGGCAATGGTGGGTGTAGTCTTAATGATTCTTTCACAACTGCTTGCAAGTAGGGGAGACTTGGGACATCAAATTCCTCCACCAGCCTAGTACTACCAACAACACTTTTTATCTCTTCTCGTATCTTACTGAATACATTTGGATGGTTGATGAGTTCAGCTATTGTCCGTAGCATGGCCTCCGTTGTCGTAGAAGTGCCCCCAAGAAACATAACCTAGAAATACAGCAAAATTTGAATTGATGAAATAGACAGAATTTTTTACTATCATGAGGTAATTACTATGAAACCATATTGTCAAATGTTCTTTACTTGATAAAATCCCAATGATAATATGTTCTTCATGAATATATTAGAAGTTAATTTGTTTTAATTAATAGCATGAGTTCTATAAATTAAATAAGATTTGAACGAATGCATGTGCAGCTATGTGGAGAGTTTATAAATGTGGGAATTTAAAACATAAATGCAATTGTAGTTAGAGGTTGAATGGTGTAGTATATACACCCAATGCATTGTCCATTCCAAACTAAGAGTGAAAGAAGAGAAATAAAGAAGTGAAGATTTATCTTCCTCTTGCCTCTTTACTCTCTCCCCCTTTGTGTGTTTTTGAGTGTGAGTCTCTTCCGTTGAGTGGTGTGTGAGTGTTTGGGTCTATGAGTGAGTGAAGGCCAATCAACTTCCAGCAGAATAAAAATTGCTTGTCTCACTCTGATCGTTCCACTTTATCCTCCACCAAAAATTGACACGCATATGCAGAATAAGGTTGGCAAAGAAAAACACACAAAGAAATGTGACTTACTAGGGAGAGAGCTTTGAGTTGGGTTCTGGTAATCTTAATCTCAGCCTTGTCATCTTGACACACCTTCAATAGCATGTCCATCAAATCCTCATTCTCTCTCTCCTTACATTCTTCATGCTGCTTCAAACACCTTTCTAAAATCTCATCATACCTTAATGTCACATTTATAGCCTGCCTTCCATACCTCCGAAAAGCCAAAATCCTCAATGGCCCCAACAAATCCCCAAACCATAGTTTTGCACCAACCTCAAGTGACTCCTTCACCAACTCCCTAATCCTCTCAGCTTCATCACTCTCATCTGAACACTTCATGCCCATCACGACCCTGCATGTAAAATTGTTTGTAAGCTTCATCAGCTCAGCACGCATGTCAAGTACCTCCTTTTTCTTAGCACTCTCTAACACCTTACGTAAAAACCATGTAATTTCTTCGTGTCAAACACCACGTGATTGTTCAACCTGTTTGGCAGAAAGGAATTCGGTCATGAAATTTTTTTTGATGAACCGCCAATAATCACCGTAAGGTGCTGTGAAAAAACCATTGCTTCCGTATGGTAATTTATTATTGAAGGCAAAAGTTGGCCTATTTGCAAAAGTGAGGTCATGGGTTTTATATATTTCTGTGGCCATGGAGGCCGTTGAAACAACGAGACACCAAGAAGCACCAAGACGGAGATAGAGGAGAGGGCCATATTTGGTGGAGAGGTTTTGTAGGGATTTAAATAAGATTGGACCACGGAGGTGAAGATAATGACTGGGAGGGCCGGTGGACTTGGAGCCTTGGAGGGAGGTGTAGAGGGGTTCCTCTTCTCTTGAACAAGGGCTTGAGTAGTAGGAGGGCTGAGAGGAACCAAAGCAAGAAGCACATGATATAGTATTGGGTATTATTAGTCATGGTGGCCATGAGTAGTAGCTTTGTTCTGTGAACCAAGTTATCTAAAACTATATATAACCAAATGACTATATAATATGCACGTCTCGGGTAGTAATACGTGCAACAATAATTACCAGTGGAAATTTGGAAAGTTTCTTATAATTAATGCTTAACAAACTGCCACTAGCATCCATAGCTGGTCCCCAATACAAAGTAGAAGGTACCTTTTAGATCTACACTTCATGGCGTTTTTTGTCTAACATTACTGAAGTTCCCGGGTACTAAAAGAAATTAACATCTTCATTATTTAGCAGTTCAAAATTTAAATATTAGAATTAAAAAAAAAAAAAGGTTGAATTATAAAGAACTTATATTATACTCGTGCAATAGCTTGATATCATTTGTAAACTGGAGAAAATATTTTATTAATATAATTAAAATTTAAAAAAGAAATGGCGTCCACTTAGTGCGACCACAACGTCTAGCACTCAAATTTTATTATATCCTATATGAAATGATATAATTATTGATATGATATGATTTGGATATGAGCTTATATAATATTTAATTTTATTGTGAATGTATTAGTGACAATAAATAAATCAATGGTAATTATATAATTTCAAAATTCTCATAGGTCTCTTATAGTTTCATATGGAATGACTTCTTTTTTTTGTGTGTGTGTGTGTGTTTATATAGGTTTTAGCCACGACCATATGAATTTATGTTAATTTAATGAATAAGTACTTATGAATGGCATGAATTGAAACGATTTAAAAATTTTATTATTTTAATTAAAAAAATTAAATTTTAGGGTTTAATTTGAAACCACCCCAAACTATAGGGGAATTATATAATTTACTAAAGTATTTATTAATAAAAAAAATACAAATTAAATTTTTATTAATACATATCACATCAATCGTTTACGATCTACCAAAATGGAATCCAACATTCTTTTAAATCCTAAAAGAATTTATGATTGGTTCAGTACTAATTTTCGTAACAATTTCCCCTTTTAATGTAGAAAATCAAAGAGTTTGTTAGAAAATATATATCTTCCATTTTGTTGTGAAGCATAGTTTTGATAATATTCCAATTGGATGAAAATGTTCCAATTGGATGAAAATGTTCCATATATAGTTGTAGTAAAAACTGGAATAATATGTACAAGTATAATCACTTCACAAACAAGTTGGTAAGTGATTGATTTTTTGGTCCTTATTACCATATGGAATTACTCTCAAAACTCTATGGATCTTAATCCTACTCACTAAATCGTTGTTTTATTTTTTTTTAATTGAAAATCATGAAATCATTTGCATTTAGAAAAAACTCTTTCACAATCTTATCCACACATAATCATTTGAATAATAATTATTAAAAAAGCCAAACACTTAACATTGAAACAATGAGACACAATCAAGTGTGGGATTTGTTTTTCTGTTGTTAATGAAAAAGGGTTTCTTTTTTTTTTTTGGAAAGGGTTTCAATCGGTTCCATCCATACTTTCACATTTGTGATATTAAATACTACTCCCCTGTGGCTCAGGCCTGTCAAGGTTTAGCATTAATTGGATGCTTGCTTTTTTTTATTTTTTTAATTGGATGCTTACTCTTGCTGCACCTAGACTAGTATTCTACTTCCTAAATCTTTTTGGTATGAGAAATTCTCACAAACTACATTTAATTTAGACAAATACTTAAAATTGTAGTTAGGTGATTAAGATGAAAAATTATTAAGTATTATTAGAATACAACTAATATGATACTTCAAATCAATAAAATAAAAAAATAAAAAACCCACATAATAGATTTTTTGAGTTTATGTCTTTATTTTATTAGGTAGTTTTTTTTTTATTGTTGTGAAGTGTTAGGTTAGGACACCCTCTCTATGTTATCATTTCAATACAAGCAACACATGCATGAAAAAAATTTGTATATATTTTTTTTAAAAAAATATATTATTATTTGATAAAATACTTGTATATATTTTGCTTTAAAAAACAAAAGCTATTATATATATACTATTTGGTCTAATGCCTTAGGCTATTCAGCATGGGTGGTAGCCAAGGACAGACCTAGCATGGTCGGTGGGGGCATGGCCCCTATCATTTAAAAAAAAAAAGAAGTTATATATATATATATATATATATAATATATATATATATATAATTTGGGCTTTAAATATATGTACTGAGCCCCTATCATCCCCCAAAAATATTATTAGTCTAGCTCATCACATAGTTGGGGTTCAAAAAAAAAAAAAAAAAAAAAAAAAAAAAACCATTTAGACTAGCAAAACAAATCTCAAATACTAAACAAATCCTAATTTTTTTTTTGGCTTTTGGGACTGTGGGCCATTGTTTTATTTCTTTTTTAATTAGCAACACTAAGTAAATTTTGATGACAAATGAATGAGTTGAAATATATTAAGAAACACTTATTTTGTGTCTTTTCTTTTATTGATATTTTATAATATTGAATAGATATTAGTTTAAATTTTCAAGCAAAGAAAAAAATAAGATTTATGGGTTAGCCCAGGTTCACCTTGGTAGCCATCCTCTGTATCTATAGAACCCCTACATCATCAAGTAAAAGTCAAGCCTAGGTTGCACACTAAAGAGACTTTAATCACAACCGAAACTTTTTTTTTTAATGAATAAGCATCTTCATTTATAAGGATCTGAAATACAGATCAAGGAATTACAATATAAGCACACTACAACTAAACCAGTCACCACCTCAACAAACTCAACAAAAATATTTAGGCTTCATCATCTATGCATCAGATACAGATCTACATCTAATGGCAAAAATAGAAATATCCCAAAGGCAACAAAGATTTCTATTTTCTACAGAATTACAGTTGCCATCCATATTAGGGACCAACACTCCGATCATGAAGCATCTGTCTACCCAGTACCCATGGCCTATTTGTGTTGGGCATATAAGCTTATCAAGCTAGATATCAACAACTCTGAAACTAACTACCCATTCACCTTACTCAACTCTCTCTTAGCCCTTCTCGTACTGTGGCCTAACTAGCCATAGGACACCAGGTACAAATAAATTCTTGTTATTAGTAGCACAATTGTTTTCCATTTCAAACTTTAATTATTTTATAATGAAAACAAAATACTATGTGACAAGTAATATTATTGATGAAACATAAAGTAAAACATTAAAAGTTGGACAAAATATTTGTATTCGGTAGCGGCCTTTATTTAAATATACCCTAGGATCGATGTGTTTGTATTGACTTTAAAAGTTAAATCCATAGACCAGCCCCACGGGACCAGCAACAGCGGTGGGAAATAGACTATTTATGTTTTTTTTTTCCCACTTTACGCTTCATCAATCACTACACTCATCACGTGTTCTTTTTTATTTCTTTATAAGATAACTAAAATTTAAAACATTACAATTAATAGAACATAAAGTAGAATACAAAGAGTGAGACAAAAGATTTTTATTCCGTTACTTATACATATCAACAATTTTATAAGTAATTCTATCCATAGGAAACCAAGAACCAATAAATTAACCTTACTCTCACAGGCAGCACCCACTCCTAGCTCACCATTTAATGCCAATAAGTTCACCATTTTTCAACGAATGAGTTTACCATTTTTCAACGAATGAGTTTATACAATGTACTGACCCTAAATCAGCCTCATTCAACTTTGCATGAGCGGTGGGGATATCACTATAGACAATCTTAGTTATCTTATGATTTGGACATAAGCTTATATAATATTTAATTTTATTGTGAATGTATTAGTGACAATAAATAAATCAATGGTAATTATATAATTTCAAAATTCTCATAGGTCTCTTATAGTTTCATATGGAATGACTTCTTTTTTTTGTGTGTGTGTGTGTGTTTATATAGGTTTTAGCCACGACCATATGAATTTATGTTAATTTAATGAATAAGTACTTATGAATGGCATGAATTGAAACATTTAAAAATTTTATTATTTTAATTAAAAAAATTAAATTTTAGGGTTTAATTTGAAACCACCCCAAACTATAGGGGAATTATATAATTTACTAAAGTATTTATTAATAAAAAAAATACAAATTAAATTTTTATTAATACATATCACATCAATCGTTTACGATCTACCAAAATGGAATCCAACATTCTTTTAAATCCTAAAAGAATTTATGATTGGTTCAGTACTAATTTTCGTAACAATTTCCCCTTTTAATGTAGAAAATCAAAGAGTTTGTTAGAAAATATATATCTTCCATTTTGTTGTAAAGCATAGTTCTGATAATATTCCAATTGGATGAAAATGTTCCACATATAGTTGTAGTAAAAACTGGAATAATATGTACAAGTATAATCACTTCACAAACAAGTTGGTAAGTGATTGATTTTTTGGTCCTTATTACCATATGGAATTACTCTCAGAACTCTATGGATCTTAATCCTGCTCACTAAATCATCGTTTTAATTTTTTTAAAATTGAAAATCATGAAATCATTTGCATTTAGAAAAAACTCTTTCACAATCTTAGTCACACATAATCATTTGAATAATAATTATTAAAAAAGCCAAACACTTAACATTGAAACAATGAGACACAATCAAGTGTGGGATTTGTTTTTTTGTTGTTAATGAAAAAGGGTTTCTCTTTTTTTTGGAAAGGGTTTCAGTTCCATCCATACTTTCACATTTGTGATATTAAATACTACTCCCCTGTGGCTCGAGCCTGTCGAGGTTTAGCGTTAATTGGATGCTTGCTTTTTTTTATTTTTTTAATTGGATGCTTACTCTTGCTGCACCTAGACTAGTATTCTACTTCCTAAATCTTTTTGGTATGAGAAATTCTCACAAACTACATTTAATTTAGACATATACTTAAAATTGTAGTTAGGTGATTAAGATGAAAAATTATTAGTATTCTTAGAATATAACTAATATGATACTTCAAATCAATAAAATAAATAAATAAAAAACCCACATAATAGATTTTTTGAGTTTATGTCTTTATTTTAGTAGGTAGTTTGTTTTTATTGTTGTGAAGTGTTAGAGCAACTCCAACAAGGCTCTTCATTTTTCTCTTCACATATGGAGAAAAAAACAACTCTCTATTTGTTTAACTAATTTCATCTCCAACAAACTCTTTATTCTTTCTCTATTCTCATTTAAATATTATTTCCTCATCTTTTTCATTTATTATTTATTAAGTCAAAATCAACAGAACTACCGTCAATCCCTCCACCAAGGTCCACCGCGAGACCCACACCATCGGCCCCTCCACCACGAGATCCACGCCGTCGCCCCCTCCACCGCGAGACCCAAGCCGTCAACTCCACCGCGAGACCCAAGCCGTCAACACAAGATAAGACCGACCCATCGTTTGGGTTTGATGAAATGGCCAAAAAATGGATTTGTGGAGATAGGTTTTTTTGAGAAGGAGACGGAAATGGAGACGGGATGGCCGGATCTTCAACAGACGAGAGGGGAGAGCCAGCTGGAGAAAATGGGAGAACAGAGAAAGGAAAAAAAGGGAAGAGAGAGAAAGAAATCGTGAAAAAAAAAAAAAAAAAAAAAAAGGGGCCGGTTAAAACATTTTTTTTATTCAATAAAGAACTACAATAGCTTTTCATTTGTGAAAAGCTATTGTAGCACTTTGGCAATTTGAAGAGCAAAATGAAGAGCTGTTGGAGTATTATTTCTTCATTTTGGCTCTCCACATGTGGAGATAGAGAGCCGAATAGAATATTGCTGGAGATGCTCTTAGGTTAGGACACCCTCTCTATGTTATCATTTCAATACAAGCAACACATGCATGAAAATACTTGTATATATTTTTCTTTAAAAAACAAAAGCTATTATATATGTACTATTTGGTCTAATGCATTAGGCTATTTAGCATTGGTGGTAGCCAGGGACAGACCTAGCATGATCGGTGAGGGCATGGCCCCTATCATTTTTTTTTTTTTTTTTTTAAAGAAGTATATATGTATATATATATAATTTGGGCTTTAAATATATATACTAGCCCCTATCATCCCCCAAAAATATTATCAATCTAGCTCATCACATAGTTGGGGTTCCCAAAAAAAAAAAAAAAAAAAAAAAAAAAACATTTACTCTAGCAAAACAAATCTTAATTTTTTTGTGGCTTTTGGGACCGTGGGCCATTGTTTTATTTCTTTTTTAATTAGCAACACTATTAAATTTTGATGCCAAATGAATGAGTTGAAATAAATTAAGAAACACTTATTTTGTGTCTTTTCTTTTATTGATATTTTATAATATTGAAAAGATATTAGTTTAAATTTTCAAGCAAAGAAAAAAAATAAGATTTATGGGTTAGCCCAGGTTCACCCTGGTAGCCATCCTCTGTATCTATAAAACCCCTACATCATCAAGTAAAAGTAAAAGCCAAGCCTAGGCTGGACACTAAAGAGACTTTAATCACAACCGAAACTTTTTTTTTTTAATGAATAAGCATCTTCATTTATAAGGATCTGAAATACAAATCAAGGAATTACAATATAAGCACAGTACAACTAAACCAGTCACCACCTCAACAAACTCAACAAAAATATTGGCTTCATCATCTATACATCAGATAGAGATCTACATCTAATGGCAAAAATAGAAATACCCCAAAGGCAACAAAGAGTTCTATTTTCTACAGAATTACAGTTGCCATCCACATTAGGGACCAACACTCGATCCGATCATTAAGCGTCTGTCTACCCATGGCCTATTTGTGTTGGGCATATAAGCTTATCAAGCTAGATATCAACAACTCTGAAACTAACTAGCCATTCACCTTACTCAACTCACTCTTAGCCCACTTTTCTTCTCATACTATGGCCTAACTAGCCGTAGGACACCAGGTACAAATAAATTCTCGTCATTAGTAGCACATTATTTTTTACCATTTAAAACCTTAATTATTTTATAATGAAAACAAAATACTATGTGAAAAGTTATAATTAATGAAACATAAAGTAAAACACTAAAAGTGGAGACAGAATATTTTTATTCGATAGCCACCTTTATTTAAATATACCCTAGGATGTTTTTGTATTGACTTTAAAAGTTAAATCCATGGACCAGCCCCACAGAACCTGCAACAGCGGTGGGAAATAGACTATTTATGATTTCCACTTTACGCTTCATCAATCACTGGTTATCACGTATTCTTTTTTATTCCTTTATAAGATAACTAAAATTTAAAATATTGCAATTAATAGAACATAAAGTAAAAAACAAAAAATGAGACAAAAGATTTTATTCCGTTACTTATACATATCAACAATTTTATAAGTAATTCTAGCTATAGGAAACCAAGAACCAATAAATTAACCTTACTCTCACAGAGCATAGCACCCACTCCTAGCTCACCAATTAATGCCAATAAGTTCACCATTTTTCAATGAATGAGTTTGTACTCTGTACTGTCCCTAAATCAGCCTCATTGGACTTTGCTTGAGCGGTGGGGATATCACTATAGACAATCTTAGGTTCATACAATCTTTACACCATTTTTTTTACGCTATTAAAATTTTGTGGACTTTTTTGTTTTGTTTTGTTTTTTTCTTTTTTTTTTGACAATAGCAAGCAAACCGTGTGGGGAATAGAACCATGGATGTTTTCCATGGAAGACGCCAGGAGGTACCACTAAGCCACAAAGACCAGGATTTTTGTGAACATTAATATATATAATTTATGGATATTGATGTAAGTAATTTTTACCCTAACTATCTCCATCAATCATAGGGGTAGTCTCGTAACAATCCTCTGACGTGTGTCTAACTCAAGGAGTTAGGTCGTTGACGTAGCTAGATAAATTTAAAATAACTATTTTATGAACAAAGATTACAATTGCACATATTTTATAAAAACATTTTATTATTTTACGTGCATTCACTGCATTGAAATTGCACTCCACATTTACAAACGGATGTAAGTATGATATAAAGTAAAGAACGTGCACAATTTAAGTAGGCACTTATTTAGGTGTATACACATATACTTATTTTTCTACTCCAAAATTAAAAAAAGGTGGATAGAATTATATTGAAGAAGTAAATGGATTGAAGTGAACAATAGGAAGGCTTATAAATGGTTGGGCCATGGGCAAAGAGATGCCTATGCCAACTTCCATATTAACCTTTCCATCGCCTCCCTCTCCACCAACCTTCCAATCAAAGCATTGAACTATGGCTGCAATTGTAGTGTGCATCAAACTTAGTGCTAACTTTGAGCCTGGGCATCCTCTCCTTCCTCCCCCAAAAGGAATATAATTCAGAACATCTTTTTCTTTAGAAGAAACTAGGAACCTTTCTGGCCAAAAATCATTTGCATTGTCCCATATTTCAGGATCTCTATTTATTGCATACACATTGATTGCCACTACAGTTATCTCAGGTATATCAAACTCTTTAATTTTACAGTCTTTGCGGCATTCTCTTACAACTATAGGCACTGGTGGGTGTAATCTTAATGCTTCCTTCACAACTGCTTGCAAGTAGGGAAGACTTTGAACATCTAATTCCTCCACCAGTCTAGCATTGCCAACCACATATTTTATCTCTTCTCTAACCTTATTGTATGCATTTGGATGGTTGATGAGTTCAGCTATTATCCATCCCATGGCCTCTCCTGAGGTACCAGTGCCAGCACCAAATAGATCCTAGGAAAGGGAAACAATTGAATTGATGAAATAGACACTAATTAAATTGAATTTGATATTCTCTAAGAAAATTATAATTAAATTAGCTACAATTTCTCTAATTAAATTAGGTATATCTCTATATAAAATAAATAAATAAAAAATCTCTAATTTTTCTTTTTTATTTATTAAGACTTATTTAATATTTTTTTATTAAACCTTTCCATGCATTGCATGAATTAGTGACTAGCAATAATATAAAATGAAAATCTTTGACTCTTTGTTGATTTCATCTAATATTACCACATATATTTTTTAAAGCTCACATTTTTTCATGTTAATCATTGTAATATGTATTTTTAAATTTGGTTTTAGAATTACAAATAGTGATAAATTATGTTAAACTAATTATTTTAACTCATTGTCTTTTTAGATATAACCAACCCAACATTTAACCAATTTATGATTATAAATTATAAATTATCTCCTCTAAATAAATTCCAACTAAATTATGTAAGTAATTTTCTAACAAATTTTTAATTTGAATATGAACACTTTTTGTTGAACTCTTATTTCTCGTACTATTATGTAAGTAATTTTCTACGTTTAAGGTGAATATAAATATTTTTATTGTTGAACTTTATTTCATATTGTATTTTGTGTTTATTGCGATTTTCATTAATGCTAATTAGGTCCTGGACAAATCAAGTGGCTCACAACCCTTTTTTTCAAGTGTCTAAACACAACAATTGAAGGGATAGTAAAAATTCTATGATAATTTGATAGTTGGGGAAAGGGAAGAAATGAAACCTTAATTTAGTTCATAAAGAATACTAGTTCATGAATTAGTTGAGTTATAGTTAGTTTCTTGACGAAAGAATAATAAATTAAGGAGAATGCAAAATGCAGGTTGGAAAAGAAAAAGACACTCACACAAAGGTGACTTACAAGCAAAATAGCCTTAAGATGGGTTCTGGTAATCTTGAACTCGGCGTTGTGATCTTGATGAACCTTCAATAGTATATCCATCAAATCTTCATTCTCTATTTTTGGACTCGCTTCATGTTGCTTCAACACCTTTTCTAAAATCTCATAATAATCTCTTACCTTGATGTCACATCTATGGCATGCCTTCCATAAATCCAAAAAGCCAAAATCTTCAGTGCAGTGGCCCCAACACATCCCCAATCCATATCTTTCCAAGAATCTTAACAAACTCCTTCACTGACCCAATAATCTTCACAGATTCATCGCATTCGTTTGAATACCTCATGTTCATCAACATCCTGCACGTAGTATTGTTTGTAAGCTTCATCAGCTCAGCACCCACATCAACAACTTGTTTTTTCTTAGCACATTCCAATACCTGACGTAGAAACCATGCAATTTCTTCTTTTCGGACAACATGTGAGTGTTCAACCTTTTGGGCAGAGAAAAGTTCCATCATGCAAAGTTGCAAAGTTTTCTGATGAACCGCCAATAATCACCAAAGGGTGCCATGAAAAATCCATGGTTTTGGTATGGTAATTTATCAACGAGTGTGAAATTTGGGCGACATGCAAAAGCGAGGTCATGGGTTTTAAATATTAAATATTTCGTTGGCCAATGAAGAATTTGAAACAACAAGCAATCGAGAAGCACCAAGGCGGAGATAGAGGAGAGGGCCATATTTGGTGGATAGTTTGTGTAAGGATTTGTATAAGGATGGACCAAAGAGGTGCAGATGACCAATGAGTGGGAGGGCCGGTGGGCTTGGAGGGAGCCTTGTCTTGGAGGGTTTCTTGAACAAGGGCTTGACTAGGAGGGTTGAGAGGAACAAAAGGACCAAGCACAGGACGTAGTATTGGATATCAATCATGCACAGGCCATGCATGACGTAGTAGTGGAACCATATAAGTCCATATATATATATATATATATAACTTGCTCGCGTCATAATTATAACTTCAAATCAATGACATCAAATGATGACACGTGATAATTGTGGCTGAATCTAAAACTAACTTTAATATCAATAGCGTTGTTACATGGCACCGCGCAAATGGATAGGAACTTGACTTTCTTTGAACGAACTCAGCCTCTTGCATTTATTTCACACTATATAAATATCAATAACTTTATTGATGTATAAAAAAATAATCATTAAGGTAGCTTTTAAATGAATCTATGGATTTATTTCACACTATATTTTAATATGGGATGTCATGCATTGTGCAGTAACTGCGCACGCTCCAAAAGCTTCTCAATACTTTATTGATGTATAAAAAAATAATCATTAAGGTAGCTTTTAAATGAATCTATGGAAGCTGGGATGTCATGCATTGTGCAGTAACTGCGCACGCTCCAAAAGCTTCTCAATACTTAATAACAATACTACCTTTTTTGGCAAAACATATATATATATATAGTACCTTTCATATCTAGTAATCTACTTATTAATGGCGTTGTTTTATATGGCAGCTCGCACATGGATAGGAACTTGTTATTATATATCGTCTGCTCGTACAAATGTATGACTTTATTACAAGACAAAAGATATTAATTCATAAACTAATCTACAACCAAACAATTTATAAGCAGTTGGCTTCTTTGAGGGAAACCAACGATCCAAATTGAATCTCACTGAATAACAATAACTCACATTGGATCTAATACTCAAGTGGTTTGGCCAAAATCGACTCACGCAAACAAAAAAAAAAAAAAAATAATAATAATAATTCGTCGAAGAAATATAGCACATGTTATATTTATATTCCTAAAATTTTAATCGTTTATTTCTGTCCTTAAAAATTTAAAATGTCATCCATTTCGTCATTTTCATTCACTTTTGTTAAATTTTTTGTATGTTCACATATTTAAAAGGATGAAAATATAACCTAAATTATATTTAGCTAGGGACAAAAAAGATATAGTTTAGAGTCTATTTTTGTTCATGAAATATTATCCGAGTTTTATTTTTGTCCATAAAACATAATACAAGAGTGGTTTGAAAATGTAAAAATATTTAAATTTTCAAGAACAGAAATTGAAATTTTTAATTTTAAGAACAAAATAGACAATGAGCTATATATTAAGGACGAAAAAAATATTTTAACTAATAAAATTCATTCGTAAACTAATAATTTATTCATCTCCTTATTTATTTACTTAACTCCTAATATTAACAAAAAGACAATCTTAAGGGGTGTTTGATAACCCATATATAGAACTAATTTATTCTTTGTATAAATTAAATAAAAATAAAAATAATTCAAAAGTTGAATTTGGTTAATTTTATGTCCAGTTTGTTTAGAATTAGGTTACAACTTACAACACAATCTTTGCCACAACTTTTCCATAACTTTTTGAAATGACAAGTTGTGAGTGGTTAACAATTAATATCACATCGGTCCATAATTGGTATTACGTTTGTTTTCTATCAATCATCACATAACACCTCACCAACTTGTAGAATTGTTTTTGGTCCTAGATCTATTCAATAATAAACAATCCACCTTAGGAAAATAAATAAATTATATATGTTTAAAAAAATTGTGATGGGGCAGATGAAGATACAATCAAAATTAATATTAAAGTAAATAATAATTTGAAATTGTGAACAAATTAAAAACTAAATTCTAAGAATCAAACACAAACAGAAAATTTTAATAAAAATATCGTAAAAATAGAATATTGTAGATTGTCTAGTTTTGCCTCAATTTATTGGGAAACAAAGATGACAATAATGCACAGAATCAGAATCAGAATCGGCACTGAATTTCCACATTGATCGCTAAACGAACTTGTCCCATGAGATTATGTAAACTATTGTGCTTGCAAACACACAAACGGAGAGGGGGAGAGGGATCCAAGAATATTCGCAGAGAGTGTGTTTGTGTGTGTGTTTTTCATTTTAGGGGTTTAGACATAGTGGGTTGTGATGTTAACTTTTTTTTCTTTTTCTTTTTCTCTTTTTCATCTAATCATTGCAAGATGACTTTATTTTGAGCATTTTGATTTTTTGAAAGTTCACCATGATTTAATTTTTTCAAAGCCAAAAAAAAAAAAAAAAAAACCTAAATAAAATCAAAGTACAATATGATAGACGTTTTCTCACTATTAGCATAAATATACTATATTCTTCAATATATATATATACTATAATTTATCATATGAAATTTAATATCAAAATTTGAATACCATAGGATGATTAATTGCATCCACATAGACCAAAAGTGTCATGGGTATTGCAACATTTTGAGTACTGTATATTTCAGAAACATAAGATTTAAGTAAATAAGGAATGTTTGATTGTCTTCGTATAAATTAGAAATTAGTTTCAAATGACAAAAAGAAAACCCTTACTAAAGTGAAAATACTCTAAGCTTTTAAGAAGTTTAGGACTTGATGTTAATATGTTATGTAAATTTTACTTTTCATTTGTAGCACAAAAAAATAAATAAATAAATAAAAATAACTTTTCATGAAGATTCTTAACCCATGTCATTGGGTTTGTGGCCATTTTGGGTATGAACCCAATAATTTATCCAACAAACCTAATGGGCTTTGCTAGGAATTACAGAAAGCCCACGGCCCTCCCCTGTTTGCTCATTTAAACAGGGGAGGGAAGCAAACGCAATTTTCTTAACTTTAACCAAATTAATTTGAGAGAAATGTTTAATTTACTAATAAACTGGGGCTACTAGAAGTCTAGATCGTGCTCGATTGTGCAAGCAAAACGTAAGATCTTGTCAGTTGTAACGTTGATATTGGATTAATTCAGTATATTGTTCAGCTTGAAAATTGGGAAAGCTGAATGTTCTCTTCACCCAATAACACAATTCAATGCAATTGGACACAATGCTATGAAAGAAAGAAAGAAAAAGAAGGTAAATTGCATATTTGATTCTTAACTTTTGACATTTACTTTAAAAATGTTTTAGAAATGTCTTATAGTCATCCGATAAATATAAAATGCTGACAAAAGAAGTGAAATATTTACAATTGAGATCACTTTGATGACATGGAGCCTATAACATAGCATGAATTATTTTTACCATATCGACATTTTCCATTCAAATATACAATTTAACCAAAAACCAAATATTTGAATTTTTTTTGTTCACTTTGATAAGCCAAACCAAAGTAGGTTTAATGTTATTGAGTATAAAACTAGTTGAAATAATTCTTAATCATGATGAACACTTCCTTGTCTGGAACAACATTCTACAAGGAAACATGTTTTGTACAAACACATCATAATACAGTATCATGTTAAATAACATTAATGGCCAGCCTGCATCAATAGCTGGTACAGGAGAAAGAGTGGTAGATGCAGATATGGTATTGGAAATACAGAGTTTATTGAATCAAACACATCATGACACTCTAAGCTACATAAAATTATGAAGATTTTAAAAACACAAATGCATATATATGTCGTCCTGCGATCTTATATAATTTCCAACAAGCAAATGGTACGAAGGACTTGCACAATTTAATTATCACCAAGTGTAGTAGAACCAAATGGATTGAAGTGAACAACGGGAAGACATGTCAATGGTTGAACCATGGGCATAGAGAAGCCTGGTCCAACTTGCATATTAGCCTTAGCATTATATCTCCCTCCCCACCAACTAATTTCCAGTCAAAGCATTGAATCATGGCTGCAATTGTTATGTTTATCATACTAAGTGCTAACTTTGAACCTGGACACACTCTTCTTCTTGCACCAAAAGGAATATATTCCATACCATCGTTTTCTTTAGATGAAACCAAGAATCTCTCTGGCTGAAAATCATTAGGATAGTCCCATATATTTGTATCTCTCATTATGGCATACACATTGATTGCCACCATAGTTTTGTTTGGTATATCAAAGTCTTTAATTTTACAATCTTCGCGGCATTCTTTTACTATAACAGGCAATGGTGGGTGTAGTCTTAATGATTCTTTCACAACTGCTTGCAAGTAGGGGAGACTTGGGACATCAAATTCCTCCACCAGCCTAGTACTACCAACAACACTTTTTATCTCTTCTCGTATCTTACTGAATACATTTGGATGGTTGATGAGTTCAGCTATTGTCCGTAGCATGGCCTCCGTTGTCGTAGAAGTGCCCCCAAGAAACATAACCTAGAAATACAGCAAAATTTGAATTGATGAAATAGACAGAATTTTTTACTATCATGAGGTAATTACTATGAAACCATATTGTCAAATGTTCTTTACTTGATAAAATCCCAATGATAATATGTTCTTCATGAATATATTAGAAGTTAATTTGTTTTAATTAATAGCATGAGTTCTATAAATTAAATAAGATTTGAACGAATGCATGTGCAGCTATGTGGAGAGTTTATAAATGTGGGAATTTAAAACATAAATGCAATTGTAGTTAGAGGTTGAATGGTGTAGTATATACACCCAATGCATTGTCCATTCCAAACTAAGAGTGAAAGAAGAGAAATAAAGAAGTGAAGATTTATCTTCCTCTTGCCTCTTTACTCTCTCCCCCTTTGTGTGTTTTTGAGTGTGAGTCTCTTCCGTTGAGTGGTGTGTGAGTGTTTGGGTCTATGAGTGAGTGAAGGCCAATCAACTTCCAGCAGAATAAAAATTGCTTGTCTCACTCTGATCGTTCCACTTTATCCTCCACCAAAAATTGACACGCATATGCAGAATAAGGTTGGCAAAGAAAAACACACAAAGAAATGTGACTTACTAGGGAGAGAGCTTTGAGTTGGGTTCTGGTAATCTTAATCTCAGCCTTGTCATCTTGACACACCTTCAATAGCATGTCCATCAAATCCTCATTCTCTCTCTCCTTACATTCTTCATGCTGCTTCAAACACCTTTCTAAAATCTCATCATACCTTAATGTCACATTTATAGCCTGCCTTCCATACCTCCGAAAAGCCAAAATCCTCAATGGCCCCAACAAATCCCCAAACCATAGTTTTGCACCAACCTCAAGTGACTCCTTCACCAACTCCCTAATCCTCTCAGCTTCATCACTCTCATCTGAACACTTCATGCCCATCACGACCCTGCATGTAAAATTGTTTGTAAGCTTCATCAGCTCAGCACGCATGTCAAGTACCTCCTTTTTCTTAGCACTCTCTAACACCTTACGTAAAAACCATGTAATTTCTTCGTGTCAAACACCACGTGATTGTTCAACCTGTTTGGCAGAAAGGAATTCGGTCATGAAATTTTTTTTGATGAACCGCCAATAATCACCGTAAGGTGCTGTGAAAAAACCATTGCTTCCGTATGGTAATTTATTATTGAAGGCAAAAGTTGGCCTATTTGCAAAAGTGAGGTCATGGGTTTTATATATTTCTGTGGCCATGGAGGCCGTTGAAACAACGAGACACCAAGAAGCACCAAGACGGAGATAGAGGAGAGGGCCATATTTGGTGGAGAGGTTTTGTAGGGATTTAAATAAGATTGGACCACGGAGGTGAAGATAATGACTGGGAGGGCCGGTGGACTTGGAGCCTTGGAGGGAGGTGTAGAGGGGTTCCTCTTCTCTTGAACAAGGGCTTGAGTAGTAGGAGGGCTGAGAGGAACCAAAGCAAGAAGCACATGATATAGTATTGGGTATTATTAGTCATGGTGGCCATGAGTAGTAGCTTTGTTCTGTGAACCAAGTTATCTAAAACTATATATAACCAAATGACTATATAATATGCACGTCTCGGGTAGTAATACGTGCAACAATAATTACCAGTGGAAATTTGGAAAGTTTCTTATAATTAATGCTTAACAAACTGCCACTAGCATCCATAGCTGGTCCCCAATACAAAGTAGAAGGTACCTTTTAGATCTACACTTCATGGCGTTTTTTGTCTAACATTACTGAAGTTCCCGGGTACTAAAAGAAATTAACATCTTCATTATTTAGCAGTTCAAAATTTAAATATTAGAATTAAAAAAAAAAAAAGGTTGAATTATAAAGAACTTATATTATACTCGTGCAATAGCTTGATATCATTTGTAAACTGGAGAAAATATTTTATTAATATAATTAAAATTTAAAAAAGAAATGGCGTCCACTTAGTGCGACCACAACGTCTAGCACTCAAATTTTATTATATCCTATATGAAATGATATAATTATTGATATGATATGATTTGGATATGAGCTTATATAATATTTAATTTTATTGTGAATGTATTTGTGACAATAAATAAATCATTGGTAATTATATAATTTCAAAATTCTCATAGGTCTCTTATAGTTTCATATGGAATGATTCTTTTTTTTTTTTTTTGTTTTTTTTTTTTTTTTTTTTTTTTTTTCTTTTTTTGTGTTTTTGTGTTTATATAGGTTTTAGCCACGACCATATGAATTTATGTTAATTTAATGAATAAGTACTTATGAATGGCATGAATTGAAACGATTTAAAAATTTTATTATTTTAATTAAAAAAATTAAATTTTAGGGTTTAATTTGAAACCACCCCAAACTATAGGGGAATTATATAATTTACTAAAGTATTTATTAATAAAAAAAATACAAATTAAATTTTTATTAATACATATCACATCAATCGTTTACGATCTACCAAAATGGAATCCAACATTCTTTTAAATCCTAAAAGAATTTATGATTGGTTCAGTACTAATTTTCGTAACAATTTCCCCTTTTAATGTAGAAAATCAAAGAGTTTGTTAGAAAATATATATCTTCCATTTTGTTGTGAAGCATAGTTTTGATAATATTCCAATTGGATGAAAATGTTCCATATATAGTTGTAGTAAAAACTGGAATAATATGTACAAGTATAATCACTTCACAAACAAGTTGGTAAGTGATTGATTTTTTGGTCCTTATTACCATATGGAATTACTCTCAAAACTCTATGGATCTTAATCCTACTCACTAAATCGTTGTTTTATTTTTTTTTAATTGAAAATCATGAAATCATTTGCATTTAGAAAAAACTCTTTCACAATCTTATCCACACATAATCATTTGAATAATAATTATTAAAAAAGCCAAACACTTAACATTGAAACAATGAGACACAATCAAGTGTGGGATTTGTTTTTCTGTTGTTAATGAAAAAGGGTTTCTTTTTCTTTTTTTTTGGAAAGGGTTTCAATCGGTTCCATCCATACTTTCACATTTGTGATATTAAATACTACTCCCCTGTGGCTCAGGCCTGTCAAGGTTTAGCGTTAATTGGATGCTTGCTTTTTTTTATTTTTTTAATTGGATGCTTACTCTTGCTGCACCTAGACTAGTATTCTACTTCCTAAATCTTTTTGGTATGAGAAATTCTCACAAACTACATTTAATTTAGACAAATACTTAAAATTGTAGTTAGGTGATTAAGATGAAAAATTATTAAGTATTATTAGAATACAACTAATATGATACTTCAAATCAATAAAATAAAAAAATAAAAAACCCACATAATAGATTTTTTGAGTTTATGTCTTTATTTTATTAGGTAGTTTTTTTTTTATTGTTGTGAAGTGTTAGGTTAGGACACCCTCTCTATGTTATCATTTCAATACAAGCAACACATGCATGAAAATACTTGTATATAAATTTTTTTTTTTTTTTTTTGATAAAATACTTGTATATATTTTGCTTTAAAAAACAAAAGCTATTATATATATACTATTTGGTCTAATGCCTTAGGCTATTCAGCATGGGTGGTAGCCAAGGACAGACCTAGCATGGTCGGTGGGGGCATGGCCCCTATCATTTAAAAAAAAAAAAGTATATATGTATATATATATTTTGGGCTTTAAATATATGTACTGAGCCCCTATCATCCCCCAAAAATATTATTAGTCTAGCTCATCACATAGTTGGGGTTCCCAAAAAAAAAAAAAAAAACCATTTAGACTAGCAAAACAAATCTCAAATACTAAACAAATCCTAATTTTTTTTTTGGCTTTTGGGACTGTGGGCCATTGTTTTATTTCTTTTTTAATTAGCAACACTAAGTAAATTTTGATGACAAATGAATGAGTTGAAATATATTAAGAAACACTTATTTTGTGTCTTTTCTTTTATTGATATTTTATAATATTGAATAGATATTAGTTTAAATTTTCAAGCAAAGAAAAAAATAAGATTTATGGGTTAGCCCAGGTTCACCTTGGTAGCCATCCTCTGTATCTATAGAACCCCTACATCATCAAGTAAAAGTCAAGCCTAGGTTGCACACTAAAGAGACTTTAAATCACAACCGAAACTTTTTTTTTTAATGAATAAGCATCTTCATTTATAAGGATCTGAAATACAGATCAAGGAATTACAATATAAGCACACTACAACTAAACCAGTCACCACCTCAACAAACTCAACAAAAATATTTAGGCTTCATCATCTATGCATCAGATACAGATCTACATCTAATGGCAAAAATAGAAATATCCCAAAGGCAACAAAGATTTCTATTTTCTACAGAATTACAGTTGCCATCCATATTAGGGACCAACACTCCGATCATGAAGCATCTGTCTACCCAGTACCCATGGCCTATTTGTGTTGGGCATATAAGCTTATCAAGCTAGATATCAACAACTCTGAAACTAACTACCCATTCACCTTACTCAACTCTCTCTTAGCCCTTCTCGTACTGTGGCCTAACTAGCCATAGGACACCAGGTACAAATAAATTCTTGTTATTAGTAGCACAATTGTTTTCCATTTCAAACTTTAATTATTTTATAATGAAAACAAAATACTATGTGACAAGTAATATTATTGATGAAACATAAAGTAAAACATTAAAAGTTGGACAAAATATTTGTATTCGGTAGCGGCCTTTATTTAAATATACCCTAGGATCGATGTGTTTGTATTGACTTTAAAAGTTAAATCCATAGACCAGCCCCACGGGACCAGCAACAGCGGTGGGAAATAGACTATTTATGTTTTTTTTTTCCCACTTTACGCTTCATCAATCACTACACTCATCACGTGTTCTTTTTTATTTCTTTATAAGATAACTAAAATTTAAAACATTACAATTAATAGAACATAAAGTAGAATACAAAGAGTGAGACAAAAGATTTTTATTCCGTTACTTATACATATCAACAATTTTATAAGTAATTCTATCCATAGGAAACCAAGAACCAATAAATTAACCTTACTCTCACAGGCAGCACCCACTCCTAGCTCACCATTTAATGCCAATAAGTTCACCATTTTTCAACGAATGAGTTTACCATTTTTCAACGAATGAGTTTATACAATGTACTGACCCTAAATCAGCCTCATTCAACTTTGCATGAGCGGTGGGGATATCACTATAGACAATCTTAGTTATCTTATGATTTGGACATAAGCTTATATAATATTTAATTTTATTGTGAATGTATTAGTGACAATAAATAAATCAATGGTAATTATATAATTTCAAAATTCTCATAGGTCTCTTATAGTTTCATATGGAATGACTTCTTTTTTTTGTGTGTGTGTGTGTGTTTATATAGGTTTTAGCCACGACCATATGAATTTATGTTAATTTAATGAATAAGTACTTATGAATGGCATGAATTGAAACATTTAAAAATTTTATTATTTTAATTAAAAAAATTAAATTTTAGGGTTTAATTTGAAACCACCCCAAACTATAGGGGAATTATATAATTTACTAAAGTATTTATTAATAAAAAAAATACAAATTAAATTTTTATTAATACATATCACATCAATCGTTTACGATCTACCAAAATGGAATCCAACATTCTTTTAAATCCTAAAAGAATTTATGATTGGTTCAGTACTAATTTTCGTAACAATTTCCCCTTTTAATGTAGAAAATCAAAGAGTTTGTTAGAAAATATATATCTTCCATTTTGTTGTGAAGCATAGTTCTTGATAATATTCCAATTGGATGAAAATGTTCCACATATAGTTGTAGTAAAAACTGGAATAATATGTACAAGTATAATCACTTCACAAACAAGTTGGTAAGTGATTGATTTTTTGGTCCTTATTACCATATGGAATTACTCTCAGAACTCTATGGATCTTAATCCTGCTCACTAAATCATCGTTTTAATTTTTTTAAAATTGAAAATCATGAAATCATTTGCATTTAGAAAAAACTCTTTCACAATCTTAGTCACACATAATCATTTGAATAATAATTATTAAAAAAGCCAAACACTTAACATTGAAACAATGAGACACAATCAAGTGTGGGATTTGTTTTTCTGTTGTTAATGAAAAAGGGTTTCTTTTTTTTTTTGGAAAGGGTTTCAATCGGTTCCATCCATACTTTCACATTTGTGATATTAAATACTACTCCCCTGTGGCTCAGGCCTGTCAAGGTTTAGCGTTAATTGGATGCTTGCTTTTTTTTATTTTTTTAATTGGATGCTTACTCTTGCTGCACCTAGACTAGTATTCTACTTCCTAAATCTTTTTGGTATGAGAAATTCTCACAAACTACATTTAATTTAGACAAATACTTAAAATTGTAGTTAGGTGATTAAGATGAAAAATTATTAAGTATTCTTAGAATATAACTAATATGATACTTCAAATCAATAAAATAAATAAATAAAAAACCCACATAATAGATTTTTTGAGTTTATGTCTTTATTTTAGTAGGTAGTTTGTTTTTATTGTTGTGAAGTGTTAGAGCAACTCCAACAAGGCTCTTCATTTTTCTCTTCACATATGGAGAAAAAAACAACTCTCTATTTGTTTAACTAATTTCATCTCCAACAAACTCTTTATTCTTTCTCTATTCTCATTTAAATATTATTTCCTCATCTTTTTCATTTATTATTTATTAAGTCAAAATCAACAGAACTACCGTCAATCCCTCCACCAAGGTCCACCGCGAGACCCACACCATCGGCCCCTCCACCACGAGATCCACGCCGTCGCCCCCTCCACCGCGAGACCCAAGCCGTCAACTCCACCGCGAGACCCAAGCCGTCAACACAAGATAAGACCGACCCATCGTTTGGGTTTGATGAAATGGCCAAAAAATGGATTTGTGGAGATAGGTTTTTTTGAGAAGGAGACGGAAATGGAGACGGGATGGCCGGATCTTCAACAGACGAGAGGGGAGAGCCAGCTGGAGAAAATGGGAGAACAGAGAAAGGAAAAAAAGGGAAGAGAGAGAAAGAAATCGTGAAAAAAAAAAAAAAAAAAAAAAAGGGGCCGGTTAAAACATTTTTTTATTCAATGAAAGAGCTACAGTAGCTTTTCATTTGTGAAAAGCTACTGTAGCATTTTGGCAATTTGAAGAGCAAAATGAAGAGCTGTTGGAGCATCATTTCTTCATTTTGGCTCTCCACATGTGGAGATAGAGAGCCGAATAGAATATTGCTGGAGATGCTCTTAGGTTAGGACACCCTCTCTATGTTATCATTTCAATACAAGCAACACATGCATGAAAATACTTGTATATATTTTTCTTTAAAAAACAAAAGCTATTATATATGTACTATTTGGTCTAATGCATTAGGCTATTTAGCATTGGTGGTAGCCAGGGACAGACCTAGCATGATCGGTGAGGGCATGGCCCCTATCATTTTTTTTTTTTTTTTTGTTTTAAAGAAGGTAATATATATATATATATATATATATATTTGGGCTTTAAATATATATACTTAAGCCCCTACCATCCCCCAAAAATATTATCAATCTAGCTCATCACATAGTTCGGTTCCCAAAAAAAAAAAAAAAAAAAAAACAAAACAAATCTAGCAAAACAAATCTTAATTTTTTTGTGGCTTTTGGGACCGTGGGCCATTGTTTTATTTCTTTTTTAATTAGCAACACTAGTAAATTTTGATGACAAATGAATGAGTTGAAATATATTAAGAAACACTTATTTTGTGTCTTTTCTTTTATTGATATTTTATAATATTGAAAAGATATTAGTTTAAATTTTCAAGCAAAGAAAAAAAATAAGATTTATGGGTTAGCCCAGGTTCACCCTGGTAGCCATCCTCTGTATCTATAAAACCCCTACATCATCAAGTAAAAGTAAAAGCCAAGCCTAGGCTGGACACTAAAGAGACTTTAATCACAACCGAAACTTTTTTTTTTTAATGAATAAGCATCTTCATTTATAAGGATCTGAAATACAAATCAAGGAATTACAATATAAGCACAGTACAACTAAACCAGTCACCACCTCAACAAACTCAACAAAAATATTGGCTTCATCATCTATACATCAGATAGAGATCTACATCTAATGGCAAAAATAGAAATACCCCAAAGGCAACAAAGAGTTCTATTTTCTACAGAATTACAGTTGCCATCCACATTAGGGACCAACACTCGATCCGATCATTAAGCGTCTGTCTACCCATGGCCTATTTGTGTTGGGCATATAAGCTTATCAAGCTAGATATCAACAACTCTGAAACTAACTAGCCATTCACCTTACTCAACTCACTCTTAGCCCACTTTTCTTCTCATACTATGGCCTAACTAGCCGTAGGACACCAGGTACAAATAAATTCTCGTCATTAGTAGCACATTATTTTTTACCATTTAAAACCTTAATTATTTTATAATGAAAACAAAATACTATGTGAAAAGTTATAATTAATGAAACATAAAGTAAAACACTAAAAGTGGAGACAGAATATTTTTATTCGATAGCCACCTTTATTTAAATATACCCTAGGATGTTTTTGTATTGACTTTAAAAGTTAAATCCATGGACCAGCCCCACAGAACCTGCAACAGCGGTGGGAAATAGACTATTTATGATTTCCACTTTACGCTTCATCAATCACTGGTTATCACGTATTCTTTTTTATTCCTTTATAAGATAACTAAAATTTAAAATATTGCAATTAATAGAACATAAAGTAAAAAACAAAAAATGAGACAAAAGATTTTATTCCGTTACTTATACATATCAACAATTTTATAAGTAATTCTAGCTATAGGAAACCAAGAACCAATAAATTAACCTTACTCTCACAGAGATAGCACCCACTCCTAGCTCACCAATTAATGCCAATAAGTTCACCATTTTTCAATGAATGAGTTTGTACTCTGTACTGTCCCTAAATCAGCCTCATTGGACTTTGCTTGAGCGGTGGGGATATCACTATAGACAATCTTAGGTTCATACAATCTTTACACCATTTTTTTTACGCTATTAAAATTTTGTGGACTTTTTTGTTTTGTTTTGTTTTTTTCTTTTTTTTTTGACAATAGCAAGCAAACCGTGTGGGGAATAGAACCATGGATGTTTTCCATGGAAGACGCCAGGAGGTACCACTAAGCCACAAAGACCAGGATTTTTGTGAACATTAATATATATAATTTATGGATATTGATGTAAGTAATTTTTACCCTAACTATCTCCATCAATCATAGGGGTAGTCTCGTAACAATCCTCTGACGTGTGTCTAACTCAAGGAGTTAGGTCGTTGACGTAGCTAGATAAATTTAAAATAACTATTTTATGAACAAAGATTACAATTGCACATATTTTATAAAAACATTTTATTATTTTACGTGCATTCACTGCATTGAAATTGCACTCCACATTTACAAACGGATGTAAGTATGATATAAAGTAAAGAACGTGCACAATTTAAGTAGGCACTTATTTAGGTGTATACACATATACTTATTTTTCTACTCCAAAATTAAAAAAAGGTGGATAGAATTATATTGAAGAAGTAAATGGATTGAAGTGAACAATAGGAAGGCTTATAAATGGTTGGGCCATGGGCAAAGAGATGCCTATGCCAACTTCCATATTAACCTTTCCATCGCCTCCCTCTCCACCAACCTTCCAATCAAAGCATTGAACTATGGCTGCAATTGTAGTGTGCATCAAACTTAGTGCTAACTTTGAGCCTGGGCATCCTCTCCTTCCTCCCCCAAAAGGAATATAATTCAGAACATCTTTTTCTTTAGAAGAAACTAGGAACCTTTCTGGCCAAAAATCATTTGCATTGTCCCATATTTCAGGATCTCTATTTATTGCATACACATTGATTGCCACTACAGTTATCTCAGGTATATCAAACTCTTTAATTTTACAGTCTTTGCGGCATTCTCTTACAACTATAGGCACTGGTGGGTGTAATCTTAATGCTTCCTTCACAACTGCTTGCAAGTAGGGAAGACTTTGAACATCTAATTCCTCCACCAGTCTAGCATTGCCAACCACATATTTTATCTCTTCTCTAACCTTATTGTATGCATTTGGATGGTTGATGAGTTCAGCTATTATCCATCCCATGGCCTCTCCTGAGGTACCAGTGCCAGCACCAAATAGATCCTAGGAAAGGGAAACAATTGAATTGATGAAATAGACACTAATTAAATTGAATTTGATATTCTCTAAGAAAATTATAATTAAATTAGCTACAATTTCTCTAATTAAATTAGGTATATTCTATATAAAATAAATAAATAAAAAATCTCTAATTTTTCTTTTTATTTATTAAGACTTATTTAATATTTTTTTATTAAACCTTTCCATGCATTGCATGAATTAGTGACTAGCAATAATATAAAATGAAAATCTTTGACTCTTTGTTGATTTCATCTAATATTACCACATATATTTTTTAAAGCTCACATTTTTTCATGTTATCATTGTAATATGTATTTTTAAATTTGGTTTTAGAATTACAAATAGTGATAAATTATGTTAAACTAATTAAAACTCATTGTCTTTTTAGATAAACCAACCCAACATTTAACCAATTTTGATTAAATTATAAATTATCTCCTCTAAATAAATTCCAACTAAATTATGTAAGTAATTTTCTACAAATTTTTAATTTGAATATGAACACTTTTTGTTGAACTTTATTTCTCGTACATTGTATCACGTGGTGTATAAATATTTTTATTGAACATAATTTTGTGTGCGACATTAATGCTAATTAGGTCCTGGACCAAATCAAGTGGCTCACAACCCTTTTTTTCAAGTGTCTAAAACAACCAATTGAAGGGATAGTAAAAATTCTATGATAATTTGATAGTTGGGGAAGGGAAGAAATGAAACCTTAATTTAGTTCATAAAGAATACTAGTTCATGTTAGTTGAGTTATAAAGTTCTTGACGAAAGAATAATAAATTAAGGAGAATGCAAAATGAGGTTGGAAAAGAAAAAGACACTCACACAAAGGTGACTTACAAGCAAAATAGCCTTAAGATGGGTTCTGGTAATCTTGAACTCGGCGTTGTGATCTTGATGAACCTTCAATAGTATATCCATCAAATCTTCATTCTCTATTTTTGGACTCGCTTCATGTTGCTTCAACACCTTTTCTAAAATCTCATCATACCTTGATGTCACATCTATGGCATGCCTTCCATAAATCCAAAAAGCCAAAATCTTCAGTGGCCCCAACACATCCCCAATCCATATCTTTCCAAGAATCTTAACAAACTCCTTCACTGACCCAATAATCTTCACAGATTCATCGCATTCGTTTGAATACCTCATGTTCATCAACATCCTGCACGTAGTATTGTTTGTAAGCTTCATCAGCTCAGCACCCACATCAACAACTTGTTTTTTCTTAGCACATTCCAATACCTGACGTAGAAACCATGCAATTTCTTCTTTTCGGACAACATGTGAGTGTTCAACCTTTTGGGCAGAGAAAAGTTCCATCATGCAAAGTTTTCTGATGAACCGCCAATAATCACCAAAGGGTGCCATGAAAAATCCATGGTTTTGGTATGGTAATTTATCAACGAGTGTGAAATTTGGGCGACATGCAAAAGCGAGGTCATGGGTTTTAAATATTTCGTTGGCCAATGAAGAATTTGAAACAACAAGCAATCGAGAAGCACCAAGGCGGAGATAGAGGAGAGGGCCATATTTGGTGGATAGTTTGTGTAAGGATTTGTATAAGGATGGACCAAAGAGGTGCAGATGACCAATGAGTGGGAGGGCCGGTGGGCTTGGAGGGAGCCTTGTCTTGGAGGGTTTCTTGAACAAGGGCTTGACTAGGAGGGTTGAGAGGAACAAAAGGACCAAGCACAGGACGTAGTATTGGATATCAATCATGGTGGCCATGCATGACTAGTAGTAACCATATAAGTCCATATATATATATATATATAACTTGCTCGCGTCATAATTATAACTTCAAATCAATGACATCAAATGATGACACGTGATAATTGTGGCTGAATCTAAAACTAACTTTAATATCAATAGCGTTGTTACATGGCACCGCGCAAATGGATAGGAACTTGACTTTCTTTGAACGAACTCAGCCTCTTGCATTTATTTCACACTATATAAATATCAATAACTTTATTGATGTATAAAAAAATAATCATTAAGGTAGCTTTTAAATGAATCTATGGAAGCTGGGATGTCATGCATTGTGCAGTAACTGCGCACGCTCCAAAAGCTTCTCA
>OU015762.1:2597597-2667079 GCA_907173295.1 Fagus sylvatica
ACTTTGAATTTGATCTACACGCAAGAGTCACCTGCAACCAGCCCTTCGGCCTCTTCATTATGGGTTACAATTTTTTTCTAAATGTGTCCGAGCCCCGAAGCATGTTGCCGTAAACCCAAAAAAAAAGGGATTTAGTGATGAAATGGGCTAATACACACAATAGCAGTCTCATTCAAATTCTATTACCTAATATATTAATAATAATAAATAAAAAACCCAAATCTATATATCATGCAAATTAAAAACCCAAAATAATGAATATAATAAAATTACTAAAGGTTTTGCCCTTTGTTATAGGAATGTACCAAATATTCGCCCTGGACTTGTAAAAAATAACTATTGTGTACTATTGCACATTTGCACATATAACATAACAATTTTAGTGTGCATTGAAACAATCCATACGACATAAACTTACGAAGATACTAAAAAGAAAAATTCATATATCATCCTGCAACCTTATTTAATTTTCAAGCAGCAAATGGTTCGAAGGATGTGAACAATTTAAGCTCCAAGTGTATGAAATTACATTAAAGAAGTAAATGGATTGAAGTGAACAACAGGAAGGCATACAAATGGTTGAGCCACGCGCATAGAGATGCCTGGTCCAACTTGCATATTAATCTTAGCATGATCTCCCTCTCCACCAACCTTCCAACTCCTTACTTTAAGTTAAGATCAATCTAACTACATGATCTCTTAATTTGAAAATTTAATCCTGAAATGAGAGAAATGATCAAATTGGTCATTTTTTCACACTTACGTTGATTTAATTTAGTGGGCAAAAACAAATGCTATCACACAATTATATAGTGACAATCATCATATTTTTACTTTTGTTTATTTATTTTTTAATTCTATTTTACAAAATATAAAAACATAATATTCATAAATGTTTTCTTTTAAAATGAATCACATATATCGTACCTGTGGTACCATTTTTGGTCCTTTGAACCAACAAAAATGTGACGAAATCACTAATTTGATCATTTCTCTAATTTAAGAGATTTAAAATTTCAAATCAATGGAACAATTTGATTTTGACATAAAGTTCATGTGGTGTTTTTGTAGTTTTCTTATTTTAGTCCGAAACTTATTAAAAATTTCAAAGAACATTAGCAAACATTACTTATCGACAAGAAAGCTTTGATATGGGTTCTAGTAATCTTAAACCCAACCTTGTCATCTTGATACACCTTCAATAGTATATCCACCAAATTCTCATTCTCTTTTTTAGGATTCTCTTCATGTTGCTTCAACACCCTTTCTAAAATCTCATCCAAAGTCAAAGTCAAATTTTTATTTTTTGTTTTTGATGATTCGATAGTTTGAAGATGGGAGATTAATTTGAACATTCGTTATTCTCATGAAAGAAACCAGTCAATACTAATTGAACCATAAAGCTCTAAACAAATGACAGATAATTAGGTGGTAAAATAATATGTAACTGTGAACTATTTTCAGTTACTTCTGGAATAAAATATACTATTTACCTAAAGAAAAAAAAAATGACAATTAAACAATAACTATCGTGTACTATTGCACATATTTTGTAACAACATTTTATTAAACATAGTGTGTATTGAAACACTTCACGCAACATAGACTTATGAAGATACTAGAAAAACATAGACTTCACGCAACATATTTTGCTACCTTATTTAATTTTAAAGCAGAAAATGGTATGATGGACGTGCACAATTTAAGCACCAAGTGTATGAAATTACATCGAAGATATAAATGGATTGAAGTGAACAACGGGTACGCATATAAATGGTTGAGCCATCGGCATAGTGAAGCTTGGTGCAACTTGCATATTAACCTTAGCATGATCTCCCTCTCCACCAACATTCCAATCAAAGCATTGAACCATGGCTGCAACTGTAGTGTGTATCATACTGAGTGCTAACTTTGAGCCTGGGCACCCTCGCCTTCCTGCTCCAAAAGGAATATATTCCATACCATATTTTTCTTTAGAGGAAATCAAGAACCTTTCTGGCTGAAAATCATTTGGATAGTTCCATATTTTTGCATCTCTCATTATTGCATACACATTGATTGCCACCATAGTTTTCTCAGGTATATCAAAGTCTTTGATTTTACAATCTTCGCGAGTTTCTCTTACTACAACAGGTATTGGCGGGTGTAGTCTTAATGCTTCCTTCACAACTGCTTGTAAGTAGGGGAGACTTGAGACATCTGATTCCTCTACAAGTCTAGTACCAACAACAGTTTTTATCTCTTCTCGTACTTTATTGAAAATATTAGGGATGATTGATGAGTTCAGCTATTGTCCATTGCATGGCATCTGATGAAGTACCCGTGCCCGCAATGAATAGATCCTGAGGAAGGGCAACATTTGAATTGATGAAATGGACATAGGCAGAGTAAATAGTTTTGTTGTAAATGATCTTTGATATGAGTGATGAAAGTAATGGAGAATATTGCATTGTTGCTATTTATTATTTAACTAATATTTATTACCAGGTTTACTGCGTAACGTAGGTAATTAATATATATATCAAACCATTTCCAAATGTTTTTGTAATGAGAGTATTGTACACGACATTTTTTTAAGATAGTAATAAGAAGTTCATTTGCCTTTGATTGTTTCTCTAAATTAATGGATGTAAAATTTCAAATCGATCAATGGGTTAGTTTGATTTTGACATAAAGTTCATGTGGTATTTATATATTTTTAATCCCAAATTTCTTTGAAATTTCAAAGAACATTCCTATGGTATAAATTTTGCTTTAGTTAATAGCCATCCCAAACAAGTGAAGGTTGGAAAAACTCACATGACACTCTCACACACACACACATAAGCAAACGTTACTTACCAACAAGAAAGCCTTGAGATGTGTTCTGTTAATCTTAAACTCAGCCTTATCATCATGATATACTTTCAATAGA
This sequence comes from Fagus sylvatica, assembly GCA_907173295.1. NCBI lineage: Eukaryota > Viridiplantae > Streptophyta > Magnoliopsida > Fagales > Fagaceae > Fagus > Fagus sylvatica. The sequence continues at coordinate 2,600,512 of OU015762.1, forward strand.
ATATCCATCAAATCCTTATTCTCTTTTTGAGGACTCTCTTCATGCTGCTTCAACACCTTTTCTAAAATTGCATCATACTTCAGGGTCCCATTTATGGCCTTCTTTCCATACAGCCAAAACGCCAAAATCTTTAGTGGCCCAAATACATCCCCTAAAACAATCTTTTCCCCAACCTCCATTGACTCCTTCACCAATTGCCTAATCCTCTCAGCCTCATCATGCTCTTCTGAACACCTCATGCTCATAGTCAACTTGCACGTAGAATTGTTTGTAAGCTTCATCAGCTCAGCACCCACATCAAAGACATGTTGTTTCTTAGCACTCTCTAATGCCTTAAGCAAAAAACAAACAATTTCTTCATGTCGAACATCGCGTGACTGTTCTACTTGTTGGGTAGAGAGCAATTCGGACATACAAAGTTGTTTGATGAACCGCCAATAATCACCATACCGGGCACTAAAAAATCCATAGTTTCCATATGGCAGTCTATCGCTGAATGCAAAACTTGGCCTATCTGAAAAAACAAGATCATTGGTTTTAAATATTTCGGTAGCTAAGGAGGCTGTTGAAACAACGAGACACTGAGAAGCACCAAGGCGGAGATAGAGGAGAGGACCATATTTGGTGGAAAGCTTGTGTAGGGATTGGGATAAGGATGAACCTAGGAGGTGGAGATGACCAATGATTGGGAGGGCTGGTGGGCTTGGAGGGAGCCTTAATGTCTTGGAGGGTTTCTTGAACAAGGACTTGAGTAGGAGGGTTGAGAGGAACAAGAGGACCAAGCAAACGAAGTAGTATTGGGTATCAATCATGGTGGCCATGACTACTCTTTGCACTGCCAAAGTTTATATAGCACTAACATAACTTGCACGTTATAACCTCAAATTGTGAGGTATCTTTAAAAATAATCAATGAAAGCTTTGTTGACTTTTTTAAATTATTGTGCACCTTTCAAAAGTGTTGATAGTTGGGTATCAAACTATCAGGGTCAGTACAATCATTTTGGTGGCCTAAAACAAAAAATATAAATAAGGTTTTTTTTTTTTTTTTTTTTTTTTTTTTTTTTTTTTTTTTAAAAAAAATTGACCATTTACAAGAAAGCTTTAAATAGACTTACATCTCTTTTATAGAAATTAGTTTAACAAAAAGGAAAGTCTTGAATATGCTCTATTATAGAAATTATAGACTTTTTTATAATATTATGTATAAATATGTTCTATTTTCACATGAAAGGAGGAGAAAAAACTATAGTTGAGGAATCCGTTCCGTTCCGGCCAAAACGGCCGGAAAATTTCGTATCAGGGAGCGAACCGGTACGAAACACCCTTCTGTTCCACCTCAGGTTAAAATCCGGACCATTCCGGTCTGTTTCTGCCATTCCGGCCCGTTTCGGAAAATACCGGCCGGTATACAAGTTTCGGCTGGTATGAATGTATAAGATTAAAAAAAAAAAAAACCACCTGAGTTCTGCACTTCTGCTAACGCCGGCATCCTCCATGGCTCTGCTCAATACATGAATAAGACTCTTCTTCTTCTTTCTTTTTTTTTTTTGCTAAATCTGAACGTTCATGGCTCTGCTCCATGGCTCTTCTTCTTCTTTCTTAGTGAGTCCTTTAACGTTATGTTTTATTTTCCTCTTTCTTCTTAATTCAAATCAAAACACATTTGGTCAAACATTAAAAAGTGAATGATTAATTGAGGGAAGTGAGGTAGGTGGGGTAGGTGAGTAAAGGTAATTAATGGATTTTCTTATTTAGTGTAGTATGATGAATGATACAGATTCAAAAGGGTAGGTGGGGTAGGTGAGTGAAGGTAATTAATGAATTTTCTTATTTAGTGTAGTATGATGAATGACACGGATTCAAAAATAATAAGAGTGCCATTTTTTTTTTTTTTTTTTTTTTTTTTTTTTTGTGTTTTTTGCTAAAACATGTTCACTGTCGTTGAAAAACTAAATAATTATTAAAAAAATAGCAACTTATATATTCAGAAAAATTATATAGTTATACATAGCTACTTATATAATTATAAATACCCAAATAATAATTTGTATTCTCAAAAAAATAAGAATAAGCTTGATAAATAGTTAGATATATCGATTTGATATTATATATATATATATATATATATATATATATATATATATATATATATATATAATATTAGCGGTAAACTCAAAACGGAACACCGAAATTGACCGGTACCGAAATATTTCATTTCAATGGCCAAACCAGAACGGGCACCGAAACGGTATTCACAACTTTGGAAAAAACTCAAATCCTAAGTAATGAAGACTCTAACATTAGCTTTTATTTATACAAAACAGTAAAATAACTTCTTCATCTAAGCAATGTAAGATTTTGGGGGCCTTTTATTTAATTTTTATTTTAAATGTGGGGCCTTTTTTTAAATGGGAATTTTTTTTTTTTTCTTACCTAAGACCTCAAGCATTTGCTTGCTTAGCTTAATGAATGGGCCGACAGTGCAAACTATCAAATCATATTCAAAATATCATATCAAGGGTAGCAGTCCCTTTCAAATTTCCTAAACATGATGTTTTCAGATCTACATATATAGAAAAGTCATCGGGCGGGCACTGAAATCAAATCCTACATTATTGCAGCAAGAAATTTTGAATATGATAATGAAAAATTAAACATGTGAAATTATAAAGAATATGTTAACTGTCGGTAAACCTGGAGAAAATGAGTTGATTATATTGAAGCTGGACTTGAGGTTAGTATGAAACCAATATCACTCATGGTAGTCATGGCTAGCTAGTAATAGTATTTTGTCCACCGCCGAGTAATGAAATAATAAACTGTAACCATATGATATAGTATGAATACGTGAAGCTCGCTTGCAATTATTTAATATTTCTCCACCTTTTGATAACTTTTTAAATATCTATCGATATATATATATTTGTCCAAATTTAATTGCTAGTTGGGTGCTTTATTGGTGCTCAAAAAAAAAAAAAAAAAACTCATATAAGATTTTTCTATCTTTTTTATTAAAATCATCATATTTTGTTGACTTTGAATTTGATCTACACAAAAGAGTCACCTGCAACCAGCCCTTCGGCCTCTTCATTATGATTTATGAGTTACAATTTATTTTTCTAAATGTGCCCGAAGCATGTTGCCGTAAACCCAAAAAAAGGGACTTAGTGATGAAAAGGGCTAATACACACTAACACACAATAGCAATCTCATTAAAATTCTATTACCTAAAATATTAATAATAATAAAAAAATCCAAATCTATCATGCAAATTAAAAACTTAAATTAATGAATGTAATAAAATTACTAAAGGTTTTGCCCTTAGCTATAGGAATGTACCAAATATTCGCCCTGGGCTATTAGCAACAATTTTGATTCCATTTGTTTCCAATATTTTTTTTCAACATTTTCGATTGTTTGTTTGTTGTAAAATACTTGGTCAAACTGAAAATATTTTCGGTTGACCGCAAAATCCTTTCTAAAAAATTTGGAAATCGTTCAAGGCAATTTTTTTTTTGGATAATTAAAAATAAGGCTTTATTGAACATCAAAAGATTATACAATAAGGCCCCACAACCCTACAGAAAGGGAGACAGAACCCTACATAGAGGACAATAAAAGTGACATTCTTCACGTTCAAGGCAATTTTTTTTATCATTGAGCCTATAGAAATGTGATGAAAAGACTATTATGTTCATTTTCCTAAGGAATTATAATTTCAAATCAACAATCCATTGGTTTGCACATGATGCGGACTTCGGTATTTCTCTCAAGTGCCCATTTTTGTAGAGAAAATATGGGCTTAAGGCCCCATACTGTGTGGTGAAGTTGACATTGGGTCTGTAGTCCATTGCGCAAAATGAGAATACGGGCACAAAGCCCAACTCATTTAGGAGTAATTGAGCTTTTTCCTTGGACCTTACACATGCTTCAGCCCAATTTTCTAAATTGTGCTAATGTGGTTTTCGAGTGGGCATGAGTTGCAAATCAAGAGCCACCACGTGGCAAGAGAGAAAAAAAGACCATTTTTATTATTTTTTTTTTTGTTTTGGATGATTCAATAGTTTGAAAATGAGAGATTTGAACATTAGTTATTCTTATAAAAAAATTAGTTAATGTCGATTGAGTTATAAGGCTCTTGACAAATGACAATTAATTAAGTGGTAAAATGATATGTAGGTATGAACCATTTTCCATTATTTTGGAATAAAATATACTATTTACCCTGTCTTGTACCAAAAAAGAAAAGGACCATTAAAAAATAACTATTGTGTACTATTGCACATTTGCACATATTTTATAACAACATTTTATTAAACATAGTGTGCATTGAAACAATCCATACGACATAAACTTACGAAGATACTAAAAAGAAAAATTCATATATCATCTTGCAACCTTATTTAATTTTCAAGCAACAAATGATACGAAGGACATGAACAATTTAAGCACCAAGTGTATGAGATTACATTAAAGAAGTAAATGGATTGAAGTGAACAACAGGAAGGCATATTAATGGTTGAGCCATGGGCATGGAGATGCCTGGTCCAACTTGCATATTAACCTTAGCATGATCTCCCTCTCCACCAACCTTCCAATCAAAGCATTGAACCATGGTTGCAATTGTAGTGTGTATCAAACTGAGTGCTAACTTTGAGCCTGGGCACCCTCGCCTTCCTGCCCCAAAAGGAATATATTCCATACCATCTTTTTCTTTAGAGGAAATCATGAACCTCTCCGGCCGAAAATCATTTGGATAGTCCCATATTTTTGCATCTCTCATTATAGTATATAGATTGATTGCCACCATAGTTTTCTCAAGTATATCAAAGTCTTTGATTTTACAATCTTGAAGGCATTCTTTTATAACAACAGGCGCTGGCGGGTGTAGCCTTATTGCTTCTTTCACAACTGCTTGCAAGTAGGGGAGATTGGGGACATCTGAATCTTCCACTAGTCTGGTACTACCAACGACATATTTTATTTCTTCTCTAACCTTATTGAATACATCTGGATGGTTGATAAGTTCAGCTATCGTCCATTGCATTGCCTCTGCTGATGTAGAAGTGCCCCCAATGAAGAGGTCCTATTACAACATTTGAATAAATAAAATAGAGAGTTTTGTAGATGGATTAGTTATAAATAAATAAATCCCTTACATGGGTTACGAAATTAATAGAAAATATTGCATTGCGATTGATTTTTGAAGGGAAACAACAAACACACAACAACCAGTATGTATAATTTAGAATCAAGAATAGCAAAAAAATACCAAAATCTCATAAAGATGCAGCAAAAATTGTCTTTCACACATCCTAGTGATTATAGGAATCTAATGGTGCCATTGTGCTGTTGGAAACTTGTTAGAGTGTTTACAGTAGTGAGAGACCCAATTATGTGAAAATATGACTTACTAGCAAGAAAGCCTTGAGATGAGTTCTTGTAATCTTAAACTCAGCTTTGTCATCTTGATACACCTTCAATAACATATCCATCAAATCCTCATTCTCTTTTTGAGGACTCTCTTCATGTTGCTGCAATACCCTTTCTAAAATCTCATCATAACTCAAGGTCAAATCTATGGCCTTCCTTCCATAGAGCCAGAACGTTAAAATCCTCAGTGGCCCCAATACATCCCCCAACATAACCTTTGCACTAACCTCAATGGACTCCTTCACCAACTTCCTAATCCTCTCAGCCTCATCACGCTCTTCTGAGCACCTTATGCTCATCATCAATCTGCATGTAGAATTGTTTGCAAGCTTCATCAGCTCTGCACCTACATCAAAGGCCTGTTGTTTCTTTGCACTCTCTAACGCTTCAAGCAAAAAACTGACAATTTCTTCGTGTCGAACAGCACGTGACTGTTCTACTTGTCGGGCAGAGAGAAATTCAGTCATGGAAAGTTTTTTGATGAAGCGCCAATAATCACCATAGGGAGCTGTGATAAATCCATAGTTTCCGTATGGTAAACTATCACTGAAAGCAAAACTTGGCCTATTTGCAAAAGCTATGTCATTGGTTTTATATATTTCGACGGCCATGGAGGCTGTTGAAACGATGAGACACCGAGAAGCACCAAGGCGAAGATAGAGGAGAGGACCATATTTGGTGGAGAGGTTGTGTAGGGATTTGAATAAGGATGGACCAAGGAGGTGGAGATGACCAATCACTGGGAGGGCCGGTGGGCTTGGAGGGAGCCTTAATGTCTTGGAGGGTTTCTTGAACAAGGGCTTGAGTAGGAGGGTTGACAGGAACAACAAAAGGAAGCACATGAAGTAGCATTGTGTATCAGTCATGGTGGCCATGATCACTACTAGTATTTTGTCCACTGCCAAGTTATCTCAAAATAAACTATAACAATTCGTTATATATTGTGCACAAAAATTCACTCCAAATTTGCTTCTCACGTGGAATATTGGTCATTAATGTTAGAATCAATTATGGCTCTATTTATATAGCTGGAATCCGGGATTTGTTGGCAAAGGAATAGTGATGTACAGACATACTTTTCAGCGAAATTGACATACATGATCTCAAATCGTGACTCGTGAGGCAGGTAGGTTTAAAATGTGCACCTTTCAAAGAAAAAGATTTTATAGTTGCTTGATATCTTTACATAACTAGAATCTTAAACAAGATATATATAGCTCTTTTCGTACAAGATAAAGATATTTTGCTTATCATATTGAAGTTTAATTTGGTGTATAAAGAAAAGTCATCGGGTGGGCATTGAAGTCAAGCATCTTATTATTGAGCATTCAAAAATTTTGAATATGAAAATGAAAAATTTAAAGTGTCAAATGATAAAGAATATGTCAATCGGAAAACTTGAAGAGAGGGGGTCAGCCATGAGAGAGAGTGATTTAATTATATTGTAGGCTTGTAGCTGCCTAGCTAGGCATGAGGAATGCATGTATGCCATGAGTAGAGGAGTTTCAAGATGAAGAAATGGTATAATTTTATAAAGAAAAAAAAGTTGTGAAAAGCTCTTATGATTCTTAAAAATTGTTTAATATTATTCATAAAATTCTTGATGAAAAGAAGAAGAAGGTATTAAAAGCAAGGTATAGTTTTCCTCCAAACCAATTAGGAGGAAAATTAATCAACCAATTATGTGACGATTAAATAGACTATCTATATGTACTTTTAGTTATATGACCTATTTAATGAATCATGTGACTTGTTTAAATAATATACATGGATGACCTATTTAATCACCACATAGTGATTAGTTTGAGGAATTTTCCTCCAAATCGATTTGGGTAAACTTTATCCTTAAAAGCAAGAGTGTCATTTTATAAGAGTCACGTTGAGCTCTTCCTTTCTATAATATCTTGTATTCATAAAGGTCAATCTATACCACCATTAAATGGCCACTTCCTATCTTCATAATAATTAGATCAAGTGTGAGGTTTTAGATGTATAACTTATTAGGGATGTGTGTAACTTTATCAATAAAAAAAGTACATAGCAAATGAGTTATCATTGAGACAAAAATTTCTATCATTTATTAATTTCCTTCCCTTTTGTCAACTTTGAACACTACAACTTTGGACACCTTAAAAATGCAATTTAAGTTTTAATTTGCTACTAATTAATGTATACAAGACAAATGACTATTAACCAAGAATCTTATAGCTCAACTGGCATTACCTGTTCTCCTTTATTAAAAGAACTAGGGTCCTCCAACTATCAAATTATTAAAAAATGAAATAAAAAATTGTATAAAGGACTAATGTTTAGTTTTGGATATGAGAGGCTCATAACCTTTTTATTTTTATTATTATTATAAAAAAAAAGGAAAAATGCAAAAATAAAAATAAAAATCCCTAGAATTTAGGTTAAGATCAAATTAACTCCATGATCTTTTAATTTGAAAAGTTAACCCCTATCAAACTAGCTCCATGATTTTTTAATTTGAAAAGTTAACCCCTAAAATTAGAGAAATGATTAAATTGGTCATTTTGTCACACTTTTGTTGATTTGGTAGACAAAAAATGCTTTCACAGAATTTTTAACAATCATCACATTTTTACTTTTTTTTTTTTTTTTTAAATTTTATTTTACAGAAAATAAAAACATGTTAAAATGATTTTTTTTTTTTATTAAAATGAAAACTAAAAGAAAGTTTGCATGAATTTCATTTTTCATCCCTAAACTTTAAAATGTTCGTTTCTTCGTCCAAAAGAATTTTTTTTTTTTTTTTTCAATATATCATGGGCAAAAATAGGCATGAAATTTTTTAAAGTTTAAGGATAGAAAGTGTAACACTTTCAATGGTTAGAGTCGGAAAACAAAAGGAAAGAGCAACAAAATTCATGCAAACTTTAGGAATGAAAACAATAATAGACTAAAGAAATGTGATGAAACGATTACTTTGATTGTTTCTCTAAATTAATGGATGTAAAATTTCAAATCGATCCATGGGTTAGTTTGATTTTGACATAAAGTTCATGTGGTATTTATGTATTTTTATTTATTTTTAATCCCAAATTTCTTTGAAATTTCAAAGAACATTCCTATGGTATAAATTTTTCTTTAGTTAATAGCCATCCCAAACAATTTGATAGCTTAAACAGAGTTAGGGAACCAAAATAAAAATTTTTAAAGTTAGGGAGGTCAAAATGAAAACACTCCCTAAGTTAGGGGGCCAAAAATTGACTTTAGTCTATTTTATAACATATTCCAACAAAACTTGCACCTTATAACCTCAAATTGTGAGGTATCTTTAAAAATAATCAATGAAAGCTTTGTTGACTTTTTAAAATTATTGTGCACCTTTCAAAAGCGTTAATAATTGGGGCTAAATCTCAGATCTACATAGAAAAGTCATCGAGAGCGGACACTGAAATCAAATCCTACATTATTGCAGCAAGGAATTTTGAATATGATAATGAAAAATTAAACATGTTAAATTATAAAGAATATGTTAACTGGCGGTAAACCTGGAGAAAATGACTTGATTATATTGAAGCTGGACTTGAGGTTAGTATTAAACCAATAATAATAAATAAAAAACCCAAATCTATATAGCATGCAAATTAAAAACCCAAAATAATGAATATAATAAAATTACTAAAGGTTTTGCCCTTAGTTATAGGAATGTACCAAATATTCGCCCAGGGCTATTGGCAACAATTTTGATTCCATTTGTTTCCAATATTTTTTTTTCAAACATTTTCGATTGTTTGTTTCATCGTAAAATACTTGGTCAAACTGAAAATATTTTCAGTTGACCGAAAAATTCATTTTTAAAAAATTTGGAAATCGTTGCAATTTTTTCTATCATTGAGCCGATAGAAATGTGATGAAACAACTATTATGATCATTTTCCTAAATTAAGGGATTATTAGTTTTACTTACACCCCTAAATGATATTGATCAGAATATATTGAGAAACATTTTGGAATGCTTCTCAATTCTTGACAGATGATATTGGTCAGAATATATTGACAGATGATATAAATGATCTCTAATTCTTTTAATTATGAATTATAATTATAAAGTTCAATATAAATAAAAGCAAGATTAAAACCATAAATAAAAGTAGGATAAAAAATAATTGAGATAAAAAGTAAAAGAGAGTTTGGAGAGTTTAAGAGAATAATTTAACGTGTTCATCAGGGAATAAACAAATGAGAGATATGCATCATAGTCGAAGAAATGAACCAGGGTGCATGCTCAAAAACAATAATAATAATCATTTCATTTTCTTATACCAAACACACATTTGGACAATAGCTATTTTATAATATTGCGCAAATTAATTTTGTAACAACATTTTATTAATAAACAAATGAGAGATATGCATCATAGTCGAAGAAATGAACCAGGGTGCATGCTCAAAAACAATAATAATAATCATTTCATTTCTTATACCAAACACACATTTGGACAATAGCTATTTTATAATATTGCGCAAATTAATTTTGTAACAACATTTTATTAATAAACAAATGAGAGATATGCATCATAGTCGAAGAAATAAACCAGGGTGCATGCTCAAAAACAATAATAATAATCATTTCATTTCTTATACCAAACACACATTTGGACAATAGCTATTTTATAATATTGCGCAAATTAATTTTGTAACAACATCTATATAATATTAATAGCAGAAGACATGGGCGTTGAAACCAAGAATGCCTCACATAATGACAAGTAGGATGTCTATTAATTGATGTGGCACTGATGTGGCATATTAACACATCAGCAATTAAAACACGAATTATATCTTGAAATGAATGTCTATCAGTTTATATATCCCAAGTGATACGTTGTTTACTATAAAAGACATCTTAATAAAATATTATAATAAAAATCTTTTCAATAAAAAAAATAATAATAATAACAAAATCTTTAAAAGAAGTCTCCTAATATTAAAAGACATTTTAATAAAATATAAAGTTCTCAAAGTTATACGTTTAACTTAATCAGTTTATTTATCAAACGATAAACACCAAGTATTGTTTTTTAAAGATATTAAGGCAATTAGTTCAATTTAATGATCAAAGCCATTTTTATTTTTTATTTTAAAATAAATCTCCTACTAATAAAATTATAAAAAATAATAATAATAATAATAAAAATAAAAATGTCAAGACCAATTTTTTTAAAAACAATAGTCGTAAAAATCTTCTTCTTCTTCTTCTTTTTCTTTCTTTTTTTTTAAATCTATCAAACTTTGTTTTTTATAAAAAATTTCTTAAATAAATCTCCTATTACAAAAAGACATCTAAACAAAATAATTCCTACTAAAAATTATAAAAAATAATAATAATAATAATAAAAATAAAAATGTCAAACCAATTTTTTTAAAAACAATAGTCGTAAAAATCTTCTTCTTCTTCTTCTTTTTTTCTTTCTTTTTTTTTAAATCTATCAAACTTTGTTTTTTATAAAAAATTTCTTAAATAAATCTCCTATTACAAAAAGACATCTAAACAAAATATATTTTTACTACTAAAAGACATCTTAATAAAATATCATAATAAAAATCTTTTAAATAAAGATAGATAATAACAAATTTTTAAAACAAGTCTCCTATTATTTAAAGACATCTTAGTAAAATATCATAATAAAAAATTTACAATTATGACAATCTCCTAATACTAGAAGACTTCTTAAATTTGATCCCAAAAAAAATTCCATAATAAAATTAACCGTTTCACACACACACACACACACAAATGAGAGAAATGCATCATAGTCGAAGAAATGAACCAGGGTGCATGCTCAAAAACAATAATAATAATCATTTCATTTCTTATACCAAACACACATTTGGACAATAGCTATTTTATAATATTGCGCAAATTAATTTTGTAACAGCATTTTATTAATAAACAAATAGGAGAAATGCATCATAGTCGAAGAAATGAACCATGGTGCATGCTCAAAAACAATAATAATAATCATTTCATTTCTTATTCCAAACACACATTTGGACAATAGCTATTTTATAATATTGCGCAAATTAATTTTGTAACAACAATTTATTAAATGTGGCGTGCGTGCATTGAAACACTACATGTTACATATAGAATATAATTATTTTGCAGGTACTAAGAACAAAAGTTATTTATAATTTGTACAACATTATTCATTCATTTTCAAGCAGCAAATGGTATGAAAGGACGCGCACAGTTTAAGTGGTCTAAATGTATGAAATTACATTGAATATGTAAATGAATGAAAGTGAACAACAGGAAGGCATATAAATGGTTAAGCCTTGGCATACTGAAGCTTGGTCCAGCTTGCATATTAACCTTAGCATGATCTCCCTCTCCCCAAACCTTCCAATCAAAGCATTGAATCATGGCTGCGACTGTGGTGTGTATCAAATTGAGTGCCAACCTTGAGCCTGGGCATCCTCGCCTTCCCACCCCAAAAGGAATATATTCCATACCATCTTATCTTTAGTGGTCTGTTTGGATGGGGTGGATTTGGGCTCATGGATTTGGATTTGAAGGCCCAAATCCAAATTCTTTGTTTGGATGACTTAAAACCATTAGGATTTGGATTTGGGCCAAATCCATCCAGGATTTTAAAGGCCCAAATCCATGGATTTCAAATGACTTCTTAGGGTAGGAATTTCACAAATCCTCCCATTAGATGCTAACACTCAAAATAAATAAAATATCATTGGAACCTCTAAAATACATCTAAAGGCTCTAAAATGATTAAAATGTCCACAAAATACCAAATGACCAAAAAAAACCTTCTAAAAGACCAAAATAAGTCAAAAATCTCCAAAATGACCAAAATAAGTTTAGGGGGTATTTTGGTTGTTTTAAAGGTTTTAATATTATTTTGATGATTTTAGGGATATTTTGGTCATCTTGATGTTTTTGGGGGTATTTTGGTCATTTTTTACTTTTCGGGGTTGTTTTGAGGATTTTAGTGATTTTAGGAGTATCATTTTATGTAGGTCAATTTATGGGTTTCATTTTAAATCAAAATGTATAAATGGATCCAAATAAGAAATTTTAAAATCAATGGATTTGGAATCAAGGCATTTCAAATCTATTGATTTAAAATCCAAATCCAAATCCAAATCCAAGTATCCAAATGCAACTTAGAGGAAATCAAAAACCTTTCTGGTCGAAAATCATTTGGATAGTCCCATATATTTGCATCTCTCAATATTGCATACACATTGATGGCCAACATAGTTTTCTTAGGTATATCAAAGTCTTTAATTTTACAAGCTTCACGACATTCTCTTAAAATAACAAGTAGTGGTGGGCGTATATAGTCTTAAAGCTTCCTTCACAACTGCTTGCAAGTAGGGCAGACTTGAGACATCTGATTCCTCCACCAATCTAACACTACCAACCAAAGATTTTATCTCTTCTCTAACCTTATTGAAAATATTAGGATGGTTGATGAGTTCAGCTAGTGTCCATTGCATGGCTTGTGATGTGGTAATTGTGCCCCTAGCGAAAAGATCCTGAGGGAAGGGCAACATTTGAATTGATGAAATGGACATAGAAACAATGGATAGGGTGATGAAAGTAGTAAAGAATATTGCATTGTGACTATTTAACTAATATTTATTATCAGGTTTAGGTTTACTAAATAGGTAATATTAAATAAATATCTTCTGTCTCATTTTATGCTTCATCAACTATAATATGTCATATGTATAATTTTTTTTTTTTTTCTATTAGTTATTTCATAAGGAAAGTAAAAAATAATACGTAAAGGATTGTGATCAATAAAGTTTAAAGTGGAATACAAAAAGTGAGACAGGAGAATTTTTATTCAGAATTTAGTATTATATAGAAACCATTGTCAAGTATTTTTTAATGATAGTTTTGTGGATCGTGTACAATATATATATATATATATATATATATATATATATAAGAAAAAGGTCTATAACTATGTTTTCTTATTTTGTAATGGGATTTTGTGCACAAGAATAATGTTTAGTTTTAGATTTGAGAGCCACTTGGGCACTCAGTACGGTGGTAATTCTTTTTCTAAAAAAATCTTACATCTCTATAAGGGTGTGGGTTCGATCCCCAGGATATTCAAAATATATGTGTGTGTGAGTTTAAATTAGAATTTCTATCATATATAAAAAAAGGAAAAAAAATACTCCCTGGATTTTAGGTTAAGATCAACCTGACTCCATTAATTTGAAAATTTAATCCCTGTAATTAGAGAAATGATCAAACTGGCCATTTTGTCACAGTTGTGTTGATTTAATGGACAAAAAACTGCAATCACGGATTTTTTACTTTTGTTTACTTTTTTAATTCTATTTTACAAAAAATAAAAACATTATATTTTAAAGAATTTTCTTAAAAATGAAGCACATGTGTCATATGTGGTAGCATTTTTTGTCCATGGAACCAACAAAAATGTGATGATTATTTATAAAAAGAAAAAGACTAATTTATTACTTACCGCCAAGAAAGCTTTGATATGAGTTCTAGTAAGCTTAAACTCAGCATTGTCATCTTCATATATCTTCAATAGCATATCCATTAAATCCTCATTCTCTTTTTGAGGACTCTCTTCATGCTTCTTCAACACCCTTTCTAAAATTGCATCATACTCCAAGTTCAAATCTATGACCTTCTTTCCATACAGCCAATACGCCAAAATCCTTAGTGGCCCCAATACATCCCCAAAACATATCTTTGCACCAAGCTCATTGGACTCCTACTGCCTAATCTCTCACCCTCATCATGCTCGTTTGAACACCTTAAGCTCATCAATAACTTGCACGTAGAATTGTTTGTAATCTTTATCTATTAAAGTGAGAGTCTTGTCCCACATTGGCCAAGTGTTCTTGGGTTGTGCAATTAATAAGCCATGGGCATCCCTCATCTCTCAAGGCGTCTTTTGAGATTGAGTTAGGCCCATTGGACTTTAACATGGTATCAGAGCCACCCCTTGGGTGTTGGGCAGACCTCCCCCCCTATTATGGTCCACGTGTTTGGTTGATCCGCCACACGTGAGGGGGCATATTAAAGTGAGAGTCTTGTCCCACATTGGCCAAGTGTTCTTGGGTTGTGCAATTAATAAGCCATGGGCATCCCTCATCTCTCAAGGCGTCTTTTGAGATTGAGTTAGGCCCATTGGACTTTAACATTATCAGTTCAGCACCCGCAGTAAAAGCTAACGAGAAATTTATTCGTGTCGAATAGCACGCGACTGTTCTAGTTGCTGGGCAGAGAATAATTTAGTCATGGAAAGTTTTTTGATGAAGCGCCAATATTCACCATAGGGAATAGTGACAATCCATAGTTTCCGTATGGTAATTTATCACTGAAAGCAAAACTTAGCCTATTTGCAAAAGCTAAGTCATTTGTTTTATATATTTCGGTGGCCATGGAGGCCGTTGAAACAACAAGAAATCGAGAAGCACCAAGGCGGAGATAGGAGAGGGACATATTTGGTGGAGAGGTTGTGTAGGGATTTGTATAACAATATAAGGAATGACCAACTATGAAGCACGGGTACTCCTAAAATGGTGTCGTACCCATACCGGGTACTTATTGGGTATTGGTACCCCTTGGGTACTTCTGCATGAGTACCCTAGGAGTACCCAAAAAAAAAAAAGTTGAACACTTCATCAAATAAGCATGAAATAGCTAGTATTTTTTCGTTAGTCTTACCTTCAATCAAACCTCTTGAACACTTATCTTTTATTTTATTTTATTTTGGTTTCAATGTTGAACACTTCTTTTATTTAGTCTTTTGGATCTTGGTTTGTACTCTAACCACCATTTAATGGTAATGGATGTATTTTATTATCCATGATTGCTCTTAAATTCACATATGTTTAAGAAGATATGAAAAAATTAAGCATAACAATATATAAAAAATATATATTTAATAAATATACCCGCCGTACCCGTATCCTAATTTTTTAGGAATTGTCGTACCGTTGTACCGTATTGGTACCGGTACTAATACCGATACCCGAAAAACGTACCCGTGCTTCATAGATGACCAAGAAGGTGGAGATGACCAATGACTGGAAGAGCTGGTGGGCTTGGTGGGAGCCTTAATGTCTTGGAGGGTTTCTTGAACAAGGACTTGAGTAGGAGGGTTGAGATAAGGAAGCAAAGGAAAAAGCACATGAAGTAGTATTGGGTATCACTCATGGTGGCCATGAGTACCACTGCTAGCTCTATCCACAGAAGTTTATATAATAATATAATAACTTGCACGTTGTAAGCTCAGATTGTGAGCAATACGTAGCTTTAAAAATTAATTCATGCAGCCAAGAGAGCTCAATAGGGTGGTATATATCTTGTGATATTTTTTAAAAGGTAACATGCAGGGTTGAAATCACCCTTTCCCGAATTACAAGCTTATGCTTATTGTGTCATCTTTTTAGTTGACGCTAGAATGGTGCCGCAAAAACCGTATTTTTTTTGTAGTGTCTTAGTTATCGAATTATTAAAATAAAAAAAAAATAAAAAATAATAATCCATGCATGCAGCTTTGTTAACATTGTTTAATTAACGTGTACCTTTTAAAAGTGTTTTATATTATGTGTGTTAGTATTTAATGCTCCTTAACCAATATTGCTCTAAGGATATTCGTTAACAAAATCCTTATATTATTGGGGGCACTAATCATGGCTTTTTTCAGACAAAGAAAAGTAATCATGCCGCACTCAAAATAACTGATTTCGAAGGTTTTTAATACTTATTTTGAGAGTTTTGACCCTCGTAAAAAGTCTTTTTTTTTTTTTTTTTTTTTTTTTTTTTTTTTTTTTTTTTTTTTAGTGTATGTAGATGCCTCACATCTTCCTAAAGTGTAATTTGACTCTAAACTTAACTTATTTTTGGTGGAATATATGTAGACCAATTAACCTTATTCGTGGTACTATTAACAAAAAAAAAAAAAGAAAAAAAAAACCACCTTATTCATGGAGTTAATTAAAATAAATAAAAATATTTGTTTCCTTAAAAAATATAATGATGACTTCTAAATTTTTCAAAAACTCCAAATTTCAAAAGTCAAACCAAATCTTGTATTTGAAATAAGCCCTCTCACGGGTGTCAGATGATATATGGTGTCAACAAATAGTTATCCACTAAACTATAAATTTGACACTAATTCAGAGGTTGAGGTGGACATTTGCAAATTAGCATCATGTTAGGATGTTGATTACAAAATTTGAA
This sequence comes from Fagus sylvatica, assembly GCA_907173295.1. Taxonomy (NCBI): domain Eukaryota; kingdom Viridiplantae; phylum Streptophyta; class Magnoliopsida; order Fagales; family Fagaceae; genus Fagus; species Fagus sylvatica. The sequence goes on from OU015762.1 coordinate 2,617,175, forward strand.
GTTTAAAGTGCACATTGCAAATTCCCATATGGTTTATGCTGAATAACTGTAACCAACCCATGTAAATGACACCTTCTTAATTTCATGGAATTTGAACATAACATTTGGATGCTTGAATATCTTAAGTTAAAAATTCCATGGAATATCTTCATTATTTTTCTTTTTAGCCCAAATAAAGGAAATCATTATTAAGAATTTCCAAATTACAAATTTGAGTAAAATTCCAATTCAAAATTACTCATCAAACCCAAACAAGTCAAACCATGCTATGCTAAGGCCTTGATTCTAACATGCAGGATTGACATTATTTTGAATGTAATCTGAATTTATCTCGAAGAGGCAAATGGGTTGAAGTGAACAACAGGAAGACATATAAGTGGATGAGCCATGGGTAAAGAAAAGCCTCCTCCAACTTGCATACTAATCTTAGCACCACCTAAGTTCCAGTCAAAGCATTGAACCATGGATGCAATTGTACAATGCATCATGCTGAGTGCCAACATTGAGCCAGGGCACGATTTCCTTCCACCCCCAAAAGGAATAAAACCAAAATTTGGTTCCTTAGTTTCGTTTTGAGTAAAAGCCAAATTATCTTGCTCTTTAGAGGAAACTAAGAATCTCTCTGGCCGAAACTCATTTGGATTATCCCATAAATCTGGATCTCTCATTATGGCATACAAGTTAACAATCACCATAGTTTTTTGGGGCACATCAAATCCTTTTATTTTACAACTTTGACGACATTCTCTCGGTGCAATAGGGCCTGGTGGGTATAGCCTTAGTGTTTCCTTCACAACAGCTCGTAAGTAGGGTAGACTTGGGATATCTGATTCCTCAACTAGTCTAGTACCAACCACGGATTTTATCTCCTCTTTGACTTTATTGAATACCTCGGGATTGTTCATGAGCTCCGCTATTGTCCATTGCATGGCTTCTGCTGCAGTACCAGTGCCCCCCGCGAAAAGGTCCTGGCAAAAGGACAACATATTTAAGTTGTATATTGAGACGTATAGATCTCTACCGTTCATGAAATTATTTCCTCATTGTCACTCTTGGACATATATAAGAATCTAATATCTCAATTTCACGTATTAATCATATGCTATATAATTTCTTAAATTGGTAGATTGAATGTATAAAAGACTAATTTTAAGTGTAGTTAAATGAAAGATTTTGTGTCGCTAGGCTTATTGTTTCACAAGTTCTATCATCCCTATAAATCATTATCCCATCTATATCAAATTAATAGATTAAACAAGAGATGATTATGGTTCAATCGGACTTGGATTGATGGTGCAAGAGAAGTGGGAATCGTGATTGGAGAGGATTGATTGCACCACCGGCAATTTCTACTACTTTGACAAGAGGATTGACTAAGGTCACGGTTGTCGAGACGATCGATAGAGCACGCAATCCTACAAACCCCATAAGTAAAACCATTGACCCTTCAAACAGGTTTGGAGGGGTATCTTACCACCCAAACCCCTACAAACCCCCATAAATTCTGTCCCTTCATCCCTTTAAAAAAGCATCCAAAAAAAGTGAATCAAATCGACCTGAACCCTTTCCATTTACTCCTTTCTCCTCCCCCTCTATCCAAATACCTATTGTAAGCATTTTAAAAATTTTAATTTAGCTTTTACTAATATTTTCAAGAACCAAACGAAGGGGTAATTAATTAGTGAATTCAAAGAAAAAAGGAAATCAAATTGAGGTTAGGAGAAAAGAAAGACATGACTTACAAGCAACAAAGCCTTGATGTGGATTCTTGTGATCTTGACCTCAGCCTTGTCATCTTGATACACCCTTAATAATATATCCATCAAATCCTTATAATTCTCATCCCTCTTCCCACTTTCTTCACGCTGCTTCAACTTCCTTTCCCAAATTTCATCATACCTCATGGTTAAATCCATAGCCTGCCTCCCATACAGCCAGAAAGACAACCTCTTTAGGGGTCCCAAGGCATCCCCAAAACACATCTTTGAGCAAACCTCAAAGGACTCCTTCACCAACTCCGTAATCCTGTCAGCTTCATCACCCTTCTCTGAACACCTTGTGCTCATTAGCATCCTGCATACAATGTTGTTTGTAAGCTTCATAAGCTCATCACCCACATCAACCATCTCTTTCTTATTAGCTTTCTCCAATACTACATGCAAAATTGGACCATTTCTTCATGTCTAATACCATGTGACCGTTCAAGCTGCTTAGTTGAGAGCAATTCTGTCATGCAAAGCTTCTTCATGAACTTCCAATAATCACCGTATGGGGAAGTGAAAAGTCCCAGGTTTCCAAGCGGTAATTCATCTGCAAAAGCAAAACTTGGGCGACTCGCAAAAGCAAAATCGTGGGTTTTGAATATCTCGGTGGCCATGGAAGCTGAAGAAACAACAAGGCACCGTGCAGCAGCTAGCTGGAGATAAAGAAGACGGCCATATTGGGTGGAGAGATTTTGCAAGGATTTGCACAAGGATGCACCGAGGAGGTGATGAAGGTGGCCAATGATAGGAAGGCCTGGTGGGCTTGGAGGGGACAGAGACTATTTGTTGGCTTGGAAGTTTTGTTGAAAAAGGATATGATTAGAAAGGGTAAAGAAAGAAAGCAGAGGAAGCCAAGGAAGTAGTATTGGGTATCAATCATGGTGGCCATGGCTGATAGTATTGCGTCTGCTACCAAGTTATATATATAACATCGGTTGTGGATGTCAGCACAAAGTAAATGTCTATTATGTGATTATGTCTTTCACATGAATTTTAGATTTCATTAAAGGAGTAGGCATATATTGTGTTACAAGAATATTAGATAATTTTTCGTAGTCGTGAGTGTCAACAATGACAGTTCTAATTAAGAGGCATTTAATATTATAGTATGTGATGTTTGTTTATCTTTTTTAAAAAGCCTTTTGCATTTAAGATCCTCCCATTATGTCCCTTTTGCTATTATATAAGCTTTTGAGTCTTAATATTTAATTATGATCTATAATATTTGCATAACAATGAGAGGATCTATTATGTCCCTTTTGCTATTTAACCTGTGTCCTTATGATAATTAGTAATATGACTCAAAAAAAAAACAAAGTCTCGACTATATATAAATATAAGAGAAACACACACAATCATCTTGAACTTGTGAACATGTACTAGTAAATAACTAGTATTTTTATCTTTTAAAAAGCTTATATTATAGATCATAATTAAGTATTTAATATTGTTTGCATCTGGTATAACTTATTTTAGTGATATATATATATATGCTATACATAAGAGAAATCAAGTAAAATTTTAGATAATTTTACATAATAAATAAGCTAACTAATTAATTTATATATTAAGTGCAACAAACCAATTAAGTCTCAATAACCCCCATGGGAAGGTATTCGGGTTGTTGGACTCATTGGCTTGGGACGTAACGGATGAAATCTGGATGTTCAATCCACTACATTATCGGCTTTATGTAATTTTCAAGGTGTTTCATGGGCACTGATATTTTGTGTAATTGTTACATACAATCTCTTCTCACACAGGTTAGAGTGGACCTCACATGTGACCCGACCCCATATGAGATGAGGTTGCATGCAATGCCCCCAAGTTTAAATAAAATATCTTTTTGTTTCATGGACTAAAAATAAAAAATAAAAAACGGGTATGTCTCCACATCATACCAATGAAAGTCTGGGTGGGTACATTAGCTTTTAAATTACGTACTAACAAAGCTGAGAGCCTTATAGCTTAACTAGTTGGCATCTACTAGTATTCTCCAAATAAGACATTTAGAATTCAAATCCCCCTCCCCCAACTATCGAATTATCAAAATAAAAATAAAAATTAAGTACTAACAAAGATAATGGACTAGTAATTTACCCACTCGGTGGGAATATGACTATTAATTTATTGATTACTATATATCTTTATGTATATTTATATTTATAGGCTTATTTCATATTTCTTTTAAGTTGTCAACATAATTAACAATGATCAAAATCCTTAAAAAACACATTTAAAATCAAAAGAAACTTTTTTAAATAAACAAATATTTTTTCACTTCCAATACAATGAGAACACGCATGCAGGAGTATCCCCAGTGTGTCATACACAGACACATGTTGGACACGGACATACTGGGAGTTTTGAAGTGTTTGTGCTTCTTAGACTATAACTATAAGCTAAGCTGGTGGTAACAATAAAAATTATGCAAGTTGAGGTAACAATATATAGAGCTTTTCCAAGCTTCATGAATTGGTAATGTCCCGCACTGTTGGTAGAGTTTAAATCTGCTGGGATGAACGGGAGTGTCTTTCTCTTGCAACTTAGGACCACTTGCTTTGCACGGTTTGGAGTTGTAGGGGTGGCTTGACTCTTCAAATAGTTTGGCTAACGGGATTCTAACGAAGGCTATAAATGAACCGAGCGGAATATTAAAAATGAAAAATTGATTTATTGATTTATTAATTTTAGGGTTAATCATAGAAAACCACCTTAAACTTTAGGAGTAGTTGAACTTGCACGCCGAACTATGAAAACTGGCAATCACCACCCCAATTGTTATAAAGTTTGCAAATTGTACCATATAGTCTAATTGACTGTTAAAATTAACGATCATTTTCAAGTCACGTGACCATAAAAATTTAATACATTGACTGACCGAAAGGGAAAAAATGGAGAATTAAATTTTTGACGGTCTATTAACAACAATTTTGATTCCATTTGTTTCCAATATTTTTTTTCAAACATTTTCGATTGTTTGTTTCATTGTAAAATACTTGGTCAAACTGAAAATATTTTCAGTTTGACCGAAAAAATCCTTTTTTAAAATTTTGGAAATCGTTGCAATTTTTTCTATCATTGAGCTGATAGAAATGTGATGAATCATTTTCCTTAATTAAGGGATTATAATTTCAAATCAACAGTCCATTGGCTTGCACATGATGCGGACTTCGGTATTTCTCTAGGGCCCATTTTTGTAGAGAAAATATGGGCTTAAGGCCCCATACTGTGTGGTGAAGTTGACATTTCTGTAGTCCATTTCGCAAAATGAGAATATGGGCACAAAGCCAAACTCATTTAGGTGTAATTGAGCTTTTTCCTTGTACCTTACCCATGCTTTAGCCCAGTTTTCTACAATGTGCTAATGTGGTTTTCAAGTGGGCATGAGTTGCCAATCAAGAGCCACCACGTGGCTAGAGAGAAAAAAGACTATTTTAATTTTTGTTTTTGTTTTGAATGATTTAATAGTTTGAGGATGAGAGATTTTGAATATTAGTTATTCTCATAAAAGAATCAGTCAATGTCGATTGAGTTATAGGGCTTTTGACAAATGAGATTAATTAGGTAGTAAAATGATATGTAGTTGTGAACCATTTTCCGTTACTTTTAGAATAAAAGATACTATTTACCTTCTCTTGTACCAAAAAAGAAAAAGGACCAGTAAAAAATAACTATTGTGTACTATTGCACATTTGCACATATTTTATAATAAACATTTTATTAAACATAGTGTGCAATGAAACAATCCATACGACATAAACTTACGAAGATACTAAAAAGAAAAATTCATATATCATCTTTTAACCTTATTTAATTTTCAAGCAGCAAATGGTTCCAAGGACGTGAACAATTTAAGCTCCAAGTGTATGAAATTACATTTAAGAAGTAAATGGATTGAAGTGAACAACAGGAAGGCATACTAATGGTTGAGCCATGGGCATAGAGATGCCTGGTCCAACTTGCATATTAACCTTAGCATGATCTCCCTTTCCACCAACCTTCCAATCAAAGCATTGAATCATGGCTGCAATTGTAGTGTGTATCATACTGAGTGCTAACTTTGAGCCTGGGCACCCTCGCCTTCCTGCTCCAAAAGGAATATATTCCATACCATCTTTTTCTTTAGAGGAAATCAAGAACCTTTCTGGCTGAAAATCATTTGGATAGTTCCATATTTTTGCATCTCTCATTATTGCATACACATTGATTGCCACCATAGTTTTGTCAGGTATATCAAAGTCTTTGATTTTACAATCTTCGCGAGTTTCTCTTACTACAACAGGTATTGGCGGGTGTAGTCTTAATGCTTCCTTCACAACTGCTTGCAAGTAGGGGAGACTTGAGACATCTGATTCCTGTACAAGTCTAGTACTACCAACAACAGATTTGATCTCTTCTCGTACCTTATTGAAAATATTAGATTTAGGATGGTTGATGAGTTCAGCTATTGTCCATTGAATGGCCTCTGATGAGGTAGATGTGCCCGCAAGGAATAGATCCTGAGGAAGGGCAACATTTGAATTGATGTTTTGCTAAACAAATGATCTTTGATATGGGTGATGAAAGTAGTGGAAATTATTGCATTGTTGCTATAATTAACTAATATTAAATATCAGGTTTACTACGTAGGTAATTAATATATATCAAAATGTTTTTGTAATGAGAGTTTTGTAAGCTAGATACGACATTTTTTTATTATACTAATAAGAAGTTCATTTGCCTTTGAATGTGAATTTTCAGTTGATAAGAAAAAGGTATATAACTATGTTTTCTTATTTTCTAAATTTTTTTCTATCTAAGAATTAACGAATAATGTATATATATAACATATAGCCTTATGGGTCTTTGATATAAATGGAAGAATAGTATTTATGTTCTCAAGATGAATAATTCATGCATGAATGTGAACACTCATTTGGATAGGGGAAGCCACAATAATAGTGTTGTTGTTCTGATACAACGGATGGCAGATTAAAAAGCAGGAAAAAGGAGGGGCTTTGGAAAGGTTTAGAATTATTCTATATAGGCCGTTATAATTGTTGAAAAAAATCGCGTTAAAGAAGGTATTAAGAGCAAGATATAGTTTCTATTCAAATCTACTATGTGGTGATTAAATAGACTATCCACATCTATATATAATGTAAAACCGAAGCTTTTTTGACTTTTAGTTGACCTCATAATATTGTGCCACATAAGCTTTTGAAATCTCACAATTTTACATATCATTATTTTAATATATATTTTCTAATTGAATATAAATTTTATTCTATAATTAAACTTCCATTAGAATCTTGACACATCATATTTTTCTTTAATATAAAGAATATATTATTCCATATATACAACACAATCATAATAAATGTCTAATACTAAAATATATTCCATATATAGACACAATATAAATATCTTTTAATAATAATCATAATTATCAATTTTTATCAAGAGTTCCTTTTTTTTTTCTTATGTATTTCATTTAATTTTTGTTGTTGGCAATGGAGAAAGGTGGATGGATTTGTTATAATGAAACCACGTGAGCTTGAAATGAGTAATGAAAATTATTTAGATTTGATCATTTAATCATGTGCCTATGTATTTATTTGTCATTCTTCTTATTTTAAGTATCCTTTATTTTATTTTTGGATGGAAACATAATCCATATGGTAAATATAAACATGAATCGTGTCTTATAAAAATTGGATTATATTCAAATTATGCCAAAAAAAAATTACATTATATTAAATTTTAATTATCCTATGATAAATATACTTTCTTAGTTATTTTTTTAACCAAAAAGTGAGATTTATCCTATATCTGATTCGTAAAATCTCTTTTATCGATCTTGCCTACAACATTTTGAACTACAAAAAAGAAAAAAAAAATACATATTCAACAAAAAGAAGTAAAAAGAATTAAAATTAATTTAGATCTTATATTCAATTATTTTCCTGTGCATCGCACAGGTTTGCGACTAGTATACTTTTAGTCACATGACATATTTAATGAGTTATGTGACTTGTATAAATAATACACGTGGATGCCCATTTTAATCGCCACATAGTAAATTAGAAGAATTTTCCTCCAAATCAGTTTGGATAAATTTTATCCATTAAAACAAGAGTGTCATTTGACAAGAGTCACGATGAGCTCTTCCTATAATATCTTGAATTCATAAAGCTTAATATATACCACCATTAAATGGAACTTCCTCTCTTCATAATAATTAGAGACAAGTGTGAGGTTTTAGATGTAAAACTTACTAGGGATGTATGTAACTTAGTAACTTACCAATAAAAAAAGTACATAGCAAATAAGCTATCATTGAGACAAGAATCTCTATCGTTTATTAATTTTCTTCCCCTTTGTCAACTTTGAACATTTCAACTTTGGACTCCTTAAAAATACAACTTAAGTTTTAATTTTCTACTAAAAAAAAATTAAAGTATACAAGACTAATTACCAAGAGTCTTATAACTCAAGTGACATTGCCTCTTATTCTTTATTAAAAGAATCAAGGTTCAAATCTCACCTTCTTCAACTATTAAATTATGAAAAAAATAAATATAAAATTGTATAGAGGACTAATGTTTAGTTTTGGATTTGAGAGGCTCATAACCTTTTTATTTTTATTTAATTATTATTATTATTATAGAAATAGGAAAAATGAAAAAATAAAAATAAAAATCCCTAGACTTTAGGTTAAGATCAAACTAACTCCATGATCTTTTAATTGAATTGTCAACCCCTAAAATTAGAGAAATGATCAAATTGGTCCTTCTGTCACATTTTTGTTGATTTAGTGGATGCAAAATGCTATCACAAAATTATTGAGAATCATCTCATTTTTTTTCTTCTAAATTCTATTTTACAAAAAATAGAAACATGATATTTATAATTTTTTTTCATTGAAATGAATTTTTTTTTTAATTAAAATGAAAACTAAAATATTTTTTTAGTCTCTAAAGTTTGCATGAATTTCATTTTTCGTTCCTAAACTTTAAAAAATTCGTCTCAAGTCCCTAAACTTTTTAAAGAAATGTTTTCATTAGCTCATGGGCAACAATAGTTATGATTCTTTTTTTAAAGTTTAAGGATAGAAAGTGTAACACTTTCATTAATTAGGAACGAGAAACGAAAGGAAAAAGTAACAAAATTTATGCAAACTTTAGGGATGAAAATAATAATAACCTAAAGAAATGTGATGAAATAACTATTTTGATCATTTCTCTAAATTAACGGGTATAAAATTTCAAATCAATCAATGGGTCAATATGATTTTGACATAAAGTTCATGTGGTATTTATGTATTTTTTTTGTTGGGAAAATTACATTTTAAACCCTATAGTTTAGGGGGTGTAACAAATTAAACCCTATAATTTCAAATGTAACAAATTTAACCCTTATTTTACTTATATGGGTTGAAGTTTAAGTTGTTATTTTTTGAAACTTGAAGGTTGAATTGTTACTTTTAAAATTGTGAGGTTTAATTTGTTATTTTTTTAAAATTCAGAGTTTAATTTGTTACTTTTTGAAACTTCGGTGTTTAATTTGTTACTTTTGAAACTATAGAGTTTAATTTGTTACAATCCCTAAACTATAGGGTTTAAAATGTAATTTTCTCAAAATAATCCCAAACTTCTTTGAAATTTCAAAGAACATTCCTAAGGTGTAATTTTTGCTTTAGTTAATAGTCATCCCAAACAAGTGAAGGTTGGAAAAACTCACATGACACTCCCACACACACATAAGCAAATGTTACTTACCAACAAGAAAGCCTTGAGATGTGTTCTGTTAATCTTAAACTCAACCTTATCATCTTGATATACCTTCAATAGAATATCCATCAAATCCTTATTCTCTTTTTGACGACTCTCTTCATGCTGCTTCAACACCTTTTCTAAAATTGCATCGAACTTCAATGTCACATTTATGGCCTTCTTTCCATACAGCCAAAACGCCAAAATCTTCAATGGCCCAAATACATCCCCAAAAAAAATCTTTTCCCCAACCTCCATTGACTCCTTCGCCAACTGCCTAATCCTCTCAGCCTCATCATGCTCTTCTGAACACCTCATGCTCATAGTCAACCTGCATGTAGAATTGTTTGTAAGCTTCATCAGCTCAGCACCCACATCAAAGATATGTTGTTTCTTAGCACTCTCTAATGCCTTAAGCAAAAAACGGACAATTTCTTTGTGTCGAACATCACGTGACTATTCTACTTGTCGGGTAGAGAGTAGTTCTGACATACAAAGTTGTTTGATGAACCGCCAATAATCACCATACCGAGCAATGAAAAATCCATAGTTTCCATATGGCAGTCTATTGCTGAATGCATAACTTGGCCTATCTGAAAAAACAAGGTCATTGGTTTTAAATATTTTGGTGGCCAAGGAGGCTGTTGAAACAACGAGACACCGAGAAGCACCAAGGCGGAGATAGAGGAGAGGACCATATTTGATGGAGAGGTTGTGTAGGGATTTGTATAAGGAATGACCAAGAAGGTGGAGATGACCAATGAGTGGGAGGGCCGGTGGGCTTGGAGGGAGCCTTAATGTCTTGGAGGGTTTCTTGAACAAGGATTTGAGTAGGAGGGTTGAGAGGAACGAAAGGACCAAGCAAAGGAAGTAGTATTGGATATCAATCATGTTGGCTATGACTACTCTCTTCACGGCCAAAGTTTATATAACACTAACATAACTTGCACGTTATAACCTCAAATTGTGAGGTATCTTTAAAAATAATCAATGAAAGCTTTGTTGACATTTTTAAATTATTGTGCACCTTTCAAAAGCGTTAATATTTGGGTATCAATCATATTCAAAATATCAAATCAAGGGTAGCAGTCCCTTACAGATCTCCTAAACATGACGTTTTTTTCAGATCTACATATATAGAAAAGTCATCGTGCGGACACTGAAATCAAATCCTACATTATTGCAGCAAGAAATTGAGCAAGAAATTGCAAGAAATTTTGAATATGATAATGAAAAATTAAACATGTTAAATAATAAAGAATATGTTAACTGGTAAACCTGGAGAAAATGATTTGATTATATTTTAGCTGGACGTGAGGTTAGAAACTGATGTAACCTTGGAATCAGTGGACAGCAGTCAAGACGAGCAGCGGAGTAGACGACCTGCAAGAAGAAAATATGGTGATCGGAGGGGCACCGGTTTGGGGCCGGCCTAGGAGGCTCCGATGCCTTTGTTAGTCAAGGTCTTTCCGGTGGTTTAATGCAGAGAAATATTTTGTATTTTTTCAGTCTACTGTGCGTACCTGGGTACGGATGGAGGATGGCTCTTTATGTCTTTCGGTCTCCCACGTGGCCTTCCGGAGGTCGTCCGATCTTGGGACACCTGGGGAGTTTATGGCCCTTCATCTGGCAAGCAGTGGCTGGCTCGTGCAAGGTGCTGGGCGACGCTGCGAGGGCTTCATCCCCTGGATTCTCGGAAGACACCTGTTCTAGGTGAGGTGTGGATTTGGTGAGGTGTCTCACTTGGTTCCCGTAGGAGATAAGGATGGATCTGAGCCTGGTGACTAGGCTGTTGTGAACGGTAGAAGGGGCGTTGATCAGATGAAGGAGAGGAAGGTCTTCTTCGTGGCAGAAGGTCCTTCGTCTTCTACTTGGGAGAAATTAGCAAATATCCCCTTCAGTTGCCCCCCTATTCCGTGGTCGTTTTGCCCAGACGGCCTTCGGAATATCAAGAGTCGGGGTTAGGCCAGTAATTTCGCCCATTCCTCTTTTTCTTTTTATTGAGCTTCGTGGCCATAATGGGACACGACGGTTTTCCATCTGGCTGGGACACGTGTCGCTTGGGGGATGGGGTACACGCTCCAAGGTACAACCGCCCCCTTAATGCCGTAACTGTCCCATTTATGCCAGTGTCTTCGTCTTTTTTCAAAAAAAATTTTGGCTCTCTGCACTTTTCACTTTTCGACTGGGTTGGGGTTTTGCTACTTCGGGGAAGTTCGTGCTCCGGTGACCGTTCTCAGAGACCATCGTTCACGGCAACAGCTTTTCCATCGGTAAGCTGACTTTCCTTCTTTCCTATTTGTTCTTTTCTGGTACCGTAGGTTGCGTTTTGAGTGGTTTGGGGAACAAAAGGCCTTGCCTTTACCCTCTTCTTTTTTATTTCGGTAGGTTCTTGCGGCGAGGTTTGAGTGCTGCATTGCCTTTAGGACCCTTATCCCGAGTCTTTATGGCTCTAGGCGTGGGTGACTCTTCGGAGTCGTCGTCCTCTGGTGGGGGGCATTCACTGACGCCAATGTCCGGATCTGAGGATCCTGGAAGTCAGGGACGGTCTTCCGAGACCGCCGAGTCATCTTCATCAGACTCCGTGTCCCAGGAGCCTCGTATTCCCGTCTCGGTCCGAAACCTGAATAAACCCTTCATAGCTGAAGGGGTCCCTTCTAAACTAATAGATAAGGATGTGGTGAGAATAAGGAGCCGGTATCAAATCCCTGAGAACATAGTGCTTAGATTGCCTGACGATGGCGAATGGGCGTGTTCTTCCAATGGGGAAGACATTGCCCTCTACGAGGATAGCCTAACTGGTGGTTTGAGGTTGCCCTTTAGGCCCTTCGAGAGAGAGGTCCTTCATCGGCTCGGTATATCCCCTAGCCAGTTAAATCCAAACGGCTGGCGAATCATGACAGGCCTTCAGGTTCTTTGGAGGATGGCCAGTGAAGGGGAGTATGATTTGTCTGTGGACGAGTTCTTCTTTTTGTACAAGTTGACTTACATGCCTTCCACACCGGGGGTTTGGGGCTTCATGCGCCATAGGGGGTCGCCGAAGCTTATTTTGGAGCTCCCAAATTCCAATAGGAGCTGGAAGCCGAAGTTCTTCTTCCTGTGTGGTAGTCATTTCGAGTTTACCCCGGGGGAGGAAGCAGGCAAGCTTTATGGCCTTCGTCGATCCTGGGGGATTCCCCACGCCAATGGTGCACTTACCTCCTTTTCCCTTTTTGTCACTTGTTTTTGGTATTTACACTTGACGGCCTTCTGGGGATTTACTTAGTGAACTTTGTCCTTTTTCAGCTTTTCACCGTCCTTCCCTATCCAAGCGTTTAAAACAACGTCTTTCACTGGTCACTGACTTTCAGAAGGGAAGGGCAGTGGGATTGTTTGATCTTGTGTCTCCCATAACTTTAGCACAGTGGTCTTTGGGTCCTGAACCCAGCGCTGAGGTTCTGAAGGCCATCCAGGCGTATAACCGAAGTGGGTGACCCTTTTTTTTTTGAGTTTTTAGATGAAGGTTTGTGCGGTCTTTTCTTGATACCTTTTCTTGTTTCAGGCATGACTACCAGGGCTGAGCGTAAGCGCCTGAGGGAGGCGGCGCAGAAGGTGGATGACCTTCCTGACGCGAGTGCTCTTTTTTCCAAGAGAGCTAAGTCTGAGAAGAAGGTGCCCATGGAGAAGGGCACCAGTTCTAAGAAAGGAGGTCGTCAAGAAAAACCTCTTCCTGCTGCAAAAGGTAGGGCTGCAGAGAAGGTCCATGTGTACCATGAGATCCCTTCTTCTCCTGTTAGGGCATTAAAGGGGAAGGAAGTGAGTGCTGACGAGATTCAGCCAACCATCTATAGTAGCTCATCCAGGGCCATGGACAAGGTGAAGGAGATGTACGAGCAGGTCGATCTTGGAGGTGTATGATCATGTAGAGGATTTGGATCTTCTACGCTTGTCAATTCAGGATTCCTTGAAGGTTGTCTTCCTCTCCTTTTGTTCTTTAAATGTACCTTCCTCATATTTTCTTCTCTTCTGACCTTCTTTTTCCCGTTCAGGCTGCAGGACAAGTGTTTGTCTTGGGCAACCGGGTTCGTATGTCAGCACGTGAGTCAGCGAAGCTTAAGGCAGATCTCGAGAAGGCCAATGCTCAATCCTCTGCCCATCAAGAGGCTATGGAAACCCTTAATGCTGAAAGGGGAGTTCTGAAGAGCCAAATGAAGAAGCTGGAAACCGACCTCAAAGCTAAGGACGGCCGTCTGTCTGCCTTGGAGAAAGAGCGCGACGAGTTAGTGCGGAAGACCGTGGGCCTTCAGCAACAGGTCTTAAATGCTCGGGAGACGGCCGTCAACGAGTTTAAAGCTTCTGAGGAGTTCGAGGATGACACTCGCCGCTACTATGTTGCAGGTTTCGAGCATTTCAGGAAGAGGGTTGCTCTAGCTTTCGGGGATGCCCATGACTGGACCACGGTGAAGATTATTGATGACGAAGAAACCACTGTTGCGGAAGGGGATAGTGAGGAGGAAGAGGAAGGGGATGACGTCCAATCTAAGGAACAGGTAGCCATTCCGCCGGATGTCCCTTCTGCTCTTCCTAGTAGCGACCAGAGTGGCGGTCTGGCCTCAGGTTCTGCGGGAGAGCCAGCTGCTTCCCTGGATGAGGGGGCCACTGTCCCTTCAACTGATAAAGAGGCGCCTTAGTTTTATTTTCTCCATGTATAGTCCAACTAGGAGGCTTTTCTTTTGAAGAAACAAACAATGTTGTTCTAAACAAGGTCATGTTTACTCCTACTGGAAGGGGTGTGACCGGTACTTAACACAATCTGTCGGTTAGGGTCATGTTTACTCCTTGTGGAAGGGGTGTGACCCATACTTATCATACTCTTTTGGCTAGGGCCATGTTTACTCCTTGTGGAAGGGGTGTGGCCCATATTTTCAATGAAATTATGTCCTTATGCAGTTTTCTTCTGTCATTTCTTTTGAAGTAGTTACTGTATTTCCTTTTATTCTCGTAAATCAAAGCGCTCGTTTTTGCATAAGAGCAATTTAACAATACGTAGAAGAACGCTATTGATGGTCTTCCTTAATAAGTATGCCTCGGGGGCATCTATCTTGATAATGTATAGAAGAACGTTCTTGACGGTCTTCTTTGATAAATATATCCCTTGGGTGCCTTAACATGATACGAAACAGGAAGGCTCTCTTGAAGGTCTTCTTCTACAAATGCACCCCTTGGATGTCTTACTTAATGAGGAACAGAAGAGCTTTCATTGAAGGTCTTCTTCTATATACGCACCCCTTGGGTGTCTAACTTAATAAGGAACAGAAGAGCTTTCTTGAAGGTCTTCTTCTATAAACGCACCCCTTGGGTGTCTAACTTAATAAGAAACAGAAGAGCTTTCTTGAAGGTCTTCTTCTATAAACGCACCCCTTGGGTGTCTAACTTAATAAGAAACAGAAGAGCTTTCTTGAAGGTCTTCTTCTATAAACGCACCCCTTGGGTGTCTAACTTAATAAGGAACAGAAGAGCTTTCTTGAAGGTCTTCTTCTATAAACGCACCCCTTGGGTGTCTAACTTAATAAGAAACAGAAGAGCTTTCTTGAAGGTCTTCTTCTATAAACGCACCCCTTGGGTGTCTAACTTGATAAGGAACAGAAGAGCTTTCTTGAAGGTCTTCTTGTTTACGTGCACCTCGTGGGTGTCTAACATTTGCACCTCGTGGGTGTCTAACTCGTGCACCTCGTGGGTGTCTAACATTTGCACCACGTGGGTGTCTAACTCGTGCACCTCGTGGGTGTCTAACATTTGCACCGCATGGGTGTCTAACTCAATACGGAACAGAAGAGCTTTCTTGAAGGTCTTCTTGTTTACGTGCACCTTGTGGGTGTCTAACTTGTGCACCTCGTGGGTGTCTAACTTGTGCACCTCGTGGGTGTCTAACATTTGCATTCTGGTTGTGTTGACGCCCTTCAATGTAACGATTGACAATATTCGGGCAATAGCAAACGTACTTGAACATATATTTAAATGAAGAAGGTCTTCAATTCATAGATAAAAGACATTGTTTGAGTATACAAACTTCTTAACCATAAGGAAGGTGACTAATGTACGTACCTCAAGGGTAGTACTTCTTGAGGTGCTCAGCATTCCAAGGATGAGGTAGCTTCTTTCCATGACGGTCCTCTAGATGATAGGTGCCCCTTCGGTAATACTGGGTGACCTTGTAAGGGCCTTCCCAGTTGGGGCCTAGCTTTCCCTGTGATGGGTCCTTAGTCGCTTGGCTGACCTTCCTTAAGACCCAGTCGCCGACTTCAAAGCGTCGGAGCTTTACCCTGGTGTTATAATACCTAGCCATTCTTCCCTGGTAAAGTGCAATCCTTTGCGCTGCTTTTCCTCTCGCTTCATCCAGAAGGTCAAGGTTCAGGCGAAGCTGTCCTTCGTTCTCTTCTTCTCTGTGGAAGGTCGTCCGGAAGGTGGTTAGCCCGATTTCGACGGGGATCACAGCCTCTGTGCCGAATGTGAGCTTTGAAGGGGGTTTCTCTTGTTGGGGTTCTCACTGTGGTTCGGTATGCCCATAGTATACTTGGGAGTTCTTCCACCCACATGCCCTTTGCCCCTTCAAGCCGGGTCTTGATCTGCTTGAGCAAGGTCCGGTTTGTAACCTCGACTTGACCATTAGCTTGTGGGTGCCTAGGGGAGGAATAGTGGTTCTTTATGTTTAGTTGACTGCACATCTCCCTGAAGGGTCCGTTATCAAATTGTTTCCCGTTGTCGGAAATCAGGACTCGCGGAATTCCGAATCGACAGATGACGGCCTTCCAGACAAAACTCTTGACATTCTTTTCTGAAATTATTGCCAAGGGTTCTGCCTCCACCCATTTGGTAAAGTAGTCAATTGCAACCACTAAGAATTTTGCTTGCTTTGTCCCTACCGGAAATGGCCCCATGAATGTCTAGCCCCCATTGTGCGAAGGGCCAAGGTGAGGTTATGGGCGTGGTTTCCTCCGGTGGTACCCTTGGAATGTTGGCGAAACGTTGGCACTTATCACAAGTCTTCACATATTGGGTGGCGTCATGTAGGAGAGACGGCCAATAGTAGCCTGCCCTTGTGAGTTTATGTGCCAAAGATCTTGCCCCCGAATGGTTTCCGCAAATCCCTTCATGGACTTCCCTGATAACATAATTGGCCTCTTCAGGTGACAAACATCTAAGGTAGGGTCGCGAAAAACCCATCTTGTAAAGGATGCCCCCCAGCAACCGGAAATGAGAAGCCCTTATTCTGAGCTTGTGCGCTTCTGTCCTATCTGCCGGGAGTGTCCCTTCCCTGAGATAACGGGTTATGGGTGACATCCATGTCGTATTGTCGGCAATGGAGTTCACTATTTCCTCTTCCGTGGAAGGTCTTCCTTGGATCTCAATGAAGCCATCTATCTCAATTCCTGATGATGCCAATCTAGCTAGACGATCGGCGGCGACATTGTCTTCCCTTGGGATTTGGAGCAGTTCTACTTTTTCGAAATGAGCCAACAGAGTCTTGACGGTCGTCAAGTATTTTTTCATTCTGTCCTCTTTAGCTTCATATTCGCCCTTCACTTGCCCCACAATTAACTGAGAGTCACTTTTGACGGTTAATGCCTTGATTCCCATGCCCTTGGATAACCTTAGCCCGGCTAGAAGGGCTTCATATTCCGCTTCGTTGTTCGTGGCACGGAAACGAAGCTGAAGGGCGTATTCAAATTTATCTCCTTCAGGGGAAACTAGGATGACTCCTGCCCCACTCATTTCTTTAGTGGATGATCCATCTATGCTCACCGTCCAGGCTTCACCTTCTTCTGGTTTCTCACCTTCCTTCAATGGGTGCGTGAATTCTGCAATGAAATCGGCTAAAGCTTGGGCCTTTATTGCAGTGCGTGGCCTGTAGTCTATATCAAATTCACCCATTTCTATGGACCACTGTACTAGTCTTCCAGCCGCATCTGGCTTGTTCATGGCCTTCCTGATTGGATAGTCGGTCATGAACTATGATTGAGTGGGCTTGGAAATATGGCCTAAGTTTTCTGGATGCAATCAGTAGGGCAAAAGCCAATTTTTCCATGTTGGTATATCTTTCTTCGGCGCCCCTTAAGGCCCTACTGGTGTAGTAGACGGCCTTCTGAACGCGTTCCTCTTCGCGGATTAGAGCAGAACTGACCGCTGAAGCAGATACGGCCAAGTACAGATACAACGCTTCCCCCGTCTGGGCAGGGCTAAGTAAAGGTGGGGAAGTCAAATAGGCCTTTAGTTCTTCAAAAGCTTGTTGACACTCTTCCGTCCACTGGAAGGCCTTCCTTAAAATTTTGAAGAAAGGGAGGCACTTGTCCGTGGATCTTGAAACGAATCTGTTTAGGGCGGCTGCCTTCCCCGTTAAGCTTTGAACTTCTTTGACGGTCTTCGGAGGAGACATTTCCAAGATGGCCTTGATTTTGTCCGGGTTGGCTTCTATCCCACGTTGAGATACCATGAAACCGAGAAACTTACCGGAAGAGACTCCGAAGACACACTTAGCAGGATTTAGCTTCATGTTATACCTTCTTAATGCCTGGAAGGTCTCTTTTAAATCAGCAAGGTGGTCGTCATCCTTCTTGCTTTTTACTAGCATGTCATCTACATATACTTCCACGTTTCTTCCGATCTGGTCGTGAAACATCTTATTTACCAACCTCTGGTAGGTAGCTCCAGCATTTTTAAGGCCAAAAGGCATTACCTTGTAACAGAAAAGCCCCCTACTAGTGATGAAGGCCGTCTTCTCTTGGTCTTCCTCTGCCATTTGAATTTGATTGTAGCCCGAGAAGGCATCCATGAAGCTAAGTAACTTATGTCCAGCAGTAGAATCCACTAGTTGATCTATTCTTGGGAGGGGATAACTATCCTTGGGGCAAGCCTTGTTTAGATCTGTGAAATCGACACACATTCGCCATTTTCCAGTGGCTTTTTTGACCATCACAACGTTGGCAAGCCATTCCGGGTAGTAAACTTCCCTTATGAAACCTGCCCGTAGCAGCTTATCTACCTCTTCCGTTACAGCTGCGTTTCTCTCAGGGGCGAAGACCCGCCTCTTCTGCTTGACGGGCTGGAAGGAGGGGTTGACATTTAGCTGATGGGCTACTACCTTGGTGCTGATGCCTGGCATGTCAGCATGGCTCCAGGCAAAAATATCGGCATTTTCCCTTAAAAACCGTACTATCGAATCTCGTACTTCTCCCTTTATGGAGGTGCCTATCCGTGTTGTCTTCTTTTCGTTAGGAAGGCCTTCTACTAGTGTGATCTCTTCTAGCGCTTCGGTTGGTTCAGCAATGTTTTGCCGTTCCTCCACAATCAGTGCTTGATGGACCGGCTCTGTGCTTGTGGAGGTTAGATAACATTCTCTGGCCATTGCTTGATCTCCCCTCATCTCTCCTATCCCATTTTCTGTTGGAAAACGGACCAAGAGGTGGTACGTCGAAGTGACAGCTCGGAGGCGATTCAGAGTAGGGCGTCCGATTATCACGTTATAGGCAGAAGGGCAATCTACTACTAAGAAGTCGACCTTCTTGGTGGCTTGTTTCGGATAGGTACCTGCTACGAGTTGAAGGGTGATTATACCAAGTGGATAGACGCTGGTTCCTGCGAAACCAACCAATGGGGTCTCGATGGGTCGCAGCTGGGCCTTATCAATTCTCATTTGCTGGAAGGCCGTCAAGTAGATGATATCCGCCGAGCTACCATTGTCAATCAGGACCCGTCTTGTGGAGTAGCCTGCAATCTCCAAAGTGACGACCAAAGCATCGTCATGAGGGTGGAAGACCTTGCGGGCATCTTCCTCTGCAAAAATAATGGGAAGGTCTTCCAGCCTCGGTTTTTTGTCCATCTTCTGTGTTACCAACACATTGCGTATTTGGCGCGCATAAGCTTTTCGTGAGGAACGCGAGGTCCCTCCTGCTGCCACTCCTCCGGTTATCACATGAATTTCTCCTAGTGGGGGGGGTCGTGGAAGGACTTCCACTGGAGGTCGTTGTTGACGGGGCCCTTGAGGACGGCCTTCTCTCTGTCCCCTTTCAACGAATCTCTGTAACTTTCCCTGCTTGATCAGTTCCTCGATCTGCCTCTTCAAGTCGTAACAATCCTCTGTGTTGTGGCCGTGGTCCCTATGAAAACGGCAGTACTTGTCCCTCGGCCTTTTGTCGGGGTCTGTTAACAACTTGCCCGGCCACTTCAAAGCCGGATCATTTCTTATTTGCATGAAAATATGGTCTACAGGAGCGTTTAGGGGAGTGAAGTGGTTGAATCTCTCATTGAATCCCCTTCCATTCCTATCCTCGTGTCTCCTGTTTCTATTCCGCTGAGCTTTGGGCCTTGTATCATGGGGCTCCGCAGGGCGGTCGGGATGTTCCCACTTCCTCTTCTTTCCTACGGTTTGGTCTCGAGCCAGAAGGGCTTCCTCCCCATTCATATGCCGCTGAGCCTCATACATCATCTCTGTCATGGTGCTTGGAGGATCTTTATAGACCGAGAACAGAAAATCTCCTGCCTGAAGACCGGAGATGAAGGCAGTCAACACCACTTTGTCGTCTGCTCCGTCAACCAATAACGTTTCCTTATTAAACCGGGTGAGGTAGGATCTCAAAGTTTCCCCTTCTTTCTGCTTAATATTCAGGAGGTGCGTGGTAGGTCTTCCGTATCGTTGTGCACCAATGAAATGGTTGAAAAACAAACGACTAAGTTGAGCGAAGGATCCTACCGAGTCAGGTGTTATCTTTTTAAACCATACTCTAGCGGGTCCCTTAAGGGTGGTGGGAAAAGCACGACACATGATTTCGTCTGGGACCCCTTGAAGACACATCACGGTCTTGAAAGATTCCAGATGGTCGAGGGGATCTTTTGACCCGTCAAAAGTGTCTAAGGAAGGCATTCTGAATTTAGATGGTAGAGGAAAAGAGATTACCGATTTTGTGAAGGGCGAGTCTGTTGTATGGACAAGATCATCAAGGTTCTTGGCTGTCCGTCCTTTAAATTCGTCCTTCATCTCCCCCATTTGTATCCTCATTGCCTTCAGCTCTTGTTCCCACTTGGCCGATGACTCCTCAACGGTTATTCTCGTGTTATCGCCCTTCGTCTCACCCTCCTGCTCTTGGCGTTGCTCGTGTTGTTGCTCCTGTTGTTGTTCTTGTTGTTGTTCTTGTTGTTGTTCTTGTCGAGACTCAGCATCCCCCCTTTCCTTACTCTTTCCCTTGTCCCTTGTCTTCTGCTTCTCAGCCTCTTGTTGCAAGAGCTTCTGGTTAAGGACCTGGTTCTGTCGAGTGAGTTCCTGAAGGTTTGCAGTGAGATCTCGTACTTGTTTCTCCATCGCAGCCACCTCAGGAGATTGGCTACTGGAGGGGAGCGTTTGAGCGTGTACTTCCATCGATCGCGTCCTGACCATGCAGTCCTTTTATATCGGTGCGGTGAAAGGCGAGTATATGCGATTTTCCCACAGACGGCGCCAACTGATGTAACCTTGGAATCAGTGGACGGCAGTCAAGACGAGCAGCAGAGTAGACGACCTGCAAGAAGAAAATATGGTGATCGGAGGGGCACCGGTTTGGGGCCGGCCTAGGAGGCTCCGATGCCTTTGTTAGTCAAGGTCTTTCCGGTGGTTTAATGCAGAGAAATATTTTGTATTTTTTCAGTCTACTGTGCGTACCTGGGTACGGATGGAGGATGGCTCTTTATGTCTTTCGGTCTCCCACGTGGCCTTCCGGAGGTCGTCCGATCTTGGGACACCTGGGGAGTTTATGGCCCTTCATCTGGCAAGCAGTGGCTGGCTCGTGCAAGGTGCTGGGCGACGCTGCGAGGGCTTCATCCCCTGGATTCTCGGAAGACACCTGTTCTAGGTGAGGTGTGGATTTGGTGAGGTGTCTCACTTGGTTCCCGTAGGAGATAAGGATGGATCTGAGCCTGGTGACTAGGCTGTTGTGAACGGTAGAAGGGGCGTTGATCAGATGAAGGAGAGGAAGGTCTTCTTCGTGGCAGAAGGTCTTCGTCTTCTACTTGGAAGAAATTAGCAAATATCCCCTTCAGAAACCAATATCCCTTGGTAGTCATTTCGTAAAAAGATCCATAATAAATAATAAACGCCATTCCTTTTTGCTTTTGCTTTTTTATTTCTATTTTATAATTTTTACTATCTATATATATTATTTTGTCCAAATTTAATTGTAGTTGGGTGCTTTATTGGTGCTCAAAAAAAAAAAAAAAAAAAGACTTTGAATTTGATCTACACGCAAGAGTCACCTGCAACCAGCCCTTCGGCCTCTTCATTATGAGTTACAATTTTTTTTTTTCTAAATGTGCCTGAAGTAGGGGTGTAAGTTTCACCGACACAATCGAGAAACCCATAGGAAACCGCACCAAACCATACCGCACCGCGCAAAACCGATCTTAATAGGTGTAGGTGCGTATAATAGGAAAACCGCACTATAATGTGTAGGTGCATCAATCTGGAGAAAATCGTACCATACCTCACCGATTACACCCATAGTATGTTATACTTGTATGCTAATAGTATATGTAGGTGATGTTATATTATATTTGTATGCTAGTGGTATGTGAAGGTTGAGATTGGGTTATATTTGTATAAGAATGGTATGTATGTGCTTGTTGAGATTGGAAATTATGATTCATTATATGAGATATGTATGTTATAATTTTTTTTCTTCTTAAATATTCAGGTTGAGATTGGAAACTATGATTTATATTTATATGTTATAGTTAGCCAAATTTTTGAATTGTTGTAAAGATTGAATTTTTAGATTAAAATTGACATTTGTATTGGTCCAATCCGACCCAAATGAGTTCAGCCCAAACCGTAAGATCGCATCTACACCACACCACACCAAAACTGATCTTAATAGGTGCGTGTAATAGGAAAACCGTACTATAAGATGTAGGTGCATAAATCCAGAGAAAATCATTGGTTTTATTTGCAAAAGCTATGTCATTGGTTTTATATATTTCGACGGCCATGGAGGCCATTGAAACAACAAGACACCGAGAAGCACTAAGGCGAAGATAGAGGAGAGGACCATATTTGGTGGAGAGGTTGTGTAAGGATTTGAATAAGGATGGACCAAGGAGGTGGAGATGACCAATACTGGGAGGGCCGGTGGGCTTGGAGGGAGCCTTAATGTCTTGGAGGGTTTCTTGAACAAGGGCTTGAGTAGGAGGGTTGAAAGGAACAACAAGAGGAAGCACATGAAGTAGCGTTGGGTATCAGTCATGGTGGCCATGAACACTACTAGTATTTTGTCCACTGCCAAGTTATCTAAAAATAAACTATAACAATTCGTTATATATTGTGCACAAAAATCACTCCAAATTTGCTTCTCACGTGGAATATTGGTCATTAATGTTAGAATCAATTATGGCTCTATTTATATAGCTGGAATCCGGGATTTGTTATATGGCAAAGGAATAGTGATGTACAGACATACTTTTCAGCGAAATTGACATACATGATCTCAAATCGTGACTCGTGAGGCAGGTAGGTTTAAGATGTGCACCTTTCAAAGAAAAAGATTTTATAGTTGCTTGATATCGTAACATAACTAGAATCTTAGACAAGATATATATAGCTCTTTTCGTACAAGATAAAGATATTTTGCTTATCATATTGAAGTTTAATTTGGTGTATGAAGAAAAGTCATCGGGTGGGCATTGAAGTCAAGCATCTTATTATTGAGCATTCAACAATTTTGAATATGAAAATGAAAAATTTAAAGTGTCAAATGATAAAGAATATATCAATCGGAAAACTTGAAGAGAGGGGGTCAGCCATGAGAGAGAGTGATTTAATTATATTGTAGGCTTGTAGCTGCCTAGCTAGGCATGAGGAATACATGTATACCATGGGAATGAGATCTCATGCAATTGGTGGCAATTGTTTTGATCTCAACCGTCCATTGAAAAGTTATTTTTTATCTCGACCGTCTAATGAAAAAATTAGTAACTTTTTAACTTTTAAAAGATTTTTTAATATATTTGAACCGACGACCAAGATCAAAAGTTACTTTACAACTTTTCATCAACTTTTGATCTCAACCATTAAAAACTATTGCCATGCAATAGATTCTTACCAATTGCATGGTATCTCGATCCTATGCCATGAGTAGAGGAGTTTCAAGATGAAGAAATGGTATAATTTTATAAAGAAAACAAAGTTGTTGAAAGCTCTTGTGATTCTTAAAATTTGTATAATATTATTCATAAAATTCTTTATAAAATCATGAACATCTAAGTTGGGAAAATTTTATATAATTTTTTTTGACATCTCAAATAAATTAGTGGACATCCTTTATTAAAAAAGAAATGGAGATCCTTTTTAAGTTGATGTAGTTGCTAACAGTTGTAGTTGGGGAAATATTACATTAGTCGCATTGATTTATATAGTTGAAGTGTTAATTAAGATTTGACTTTTGTGTTTCTTAAAATATATATGATTTATAGTTTTTGTACTAGATTTTTTGGACAAAGAAATGATATAATAAAAAAAAATAAGCATTTGTGGAGATTATTAACAAAAGTGTAAAGATCTCATATAACCCTTTATAAAAGTTTGAGATCCTTTGTGAAAATGTGAGGATAGCATATTATAATTGTGTGGAAATCCTTTTCAAAAGGTTCGTATGAAGCACGAAATCTACATGTCCATTTGCATTTGCTTCGTGGAATAAAAATATATGTTCCACTCTTAATGTTTTACTTTATTCTCTACTAAGTGCAGTATTAATTAGGTGGTAAAAAATGTGTCTTGAACAATTTTATGGTTATTTTTGGAATAAAATATACTATTTACTCCGTCTTATACAAAAAAGAAAAAAAAAAAAAAAAAAAGACAATTAAATAATAACTATTGTATACTATTGCACATATTTTATAACAACATTTTATTAAACATGGTGTGCATTGAGACACTCCACTATCATCCTGCAACCTATTTAATTTTTAAGCAGCAAATGGTACGAAGGACGTGCACAATTAATCACCAAGCGAAATTACATTGAAGATGTAAATGAATGAAAGTGAACAACATGAAGGGATATAAATGGTTGAGCCATGGGCATACTGAAGCTTGGTCCAGCTTGCATATTAACCTTAGCATGATCTCCCTCTCCCCAAACCTTCCAATCAAAGCATTAAATCATGGCTGCGACTGTGGTGTGTATCAAATTGAGTGCCAACCTTGAGCCTGGGCATCCTCGCCTTCCCGCCCCAAAAGGAATATATTCCATACCATCTTTATCATTAGAGGAAATCAAGAACCTTTCTGGCCGAAAATCATTTGGATATATAGTCCCATATATTTGCATCTCTCATTATTGCATACACATTGATGGCCAACATAGTTTTCTTAGCTATATCAAAGTCTTTAATTTTACAAGCTTCGCCGACATTCTCTTACAATAACAGGTAGTGGTGGGTGTAGTCTTAAAGCTTCCTTCACAACTGCTTGCAAGTAGGGCAGACTTGAGACATCTGATTCCTCCACCAATCTAACACTACCAACCAAAGATTTTATCTCTTCTCTAACCTTATTGAAAATATTAGGATGGTTGATGAGTTCAACTAGTGTCCATTGCATGCAGAGCCGGCCCTGGGGTAAGCCAAGCAAGCCCTTGGGCTTGGGCAACCCGCACCCAAGGGCAACCAATGGAAAAATAAAAAAAATAAAAATTTAATACTATACATAAAAGTAAATGCTTTGCAGTGTTAGAATATAAGCCCAATGGGTCTTAGGCCCAATACATTGTCTTGTATAGCACTCTTATTACTTATGCATTACTCTCACCTCTGCCTATATAAATGCTCTCTCTTGTCTATATTATTCACATAATACAATACACAGACTTTCAGCCTTTAGCATGGTATCAGGGCTAAGGCTCTAATTATGTGCAGTTTTAAGTCCTTCCAGGCGTTATTTCGCTGCCTCAGCTATCTCCAACACCTCCCCCGTCCGAAATCCAGTCGTCGCCCTCCTAAGAAGTTGATTCATTGCCAAAAGGACCAACTGCCACCCTCGGATCTGCCATTCCCGGACTCCGATCACAACACTGTCAATACCGTTGGAAAGCTCTCAAGATTCTTGACTCAACAATACAAAAACGGCAGCTTCCGACACCGGACGCGCCCTCACGCGCCGCCTAAAGATCTAGTGCACCGTCACTCTCCTACACGCACCCCCACACGCCAGGACTTCTCTCTGCCACGTGTCACTCCTCCAAGACGCCACATCAGCCCTAATCCACCTCAGCCTTAGGCACGCTACTGCCACATCAGCCCTAGCGTTGACCGTTGACTTTTTCATTGACCAGTGTTGACTTATTGCATTGACCAGACGTTGACTTTTCCGTTGACCAGCGTTGACTTTTTTCAGAGTTGACTTTTTGCAACCCAGGTGCTTCCTACCCAGTTTTTCGTGCTAATTTCATTTTTGTGGTCTGTTTTTGCAGTTGAGATTTCGTTATGGCTCAAAGTGAAATTTCTAAACCCATTCATGTCATTCTTGATGGGGATAACTACTCTCTTTGGCCTCAAGGCATGTATAGTTTTCTCAAAGGTCGCAAGCTGTGGCTTTATGTGACTGGACAATGTCGGCCTCCTAAACAACAAAAGGACGAAACTGAGGATACCTTCGCTCTTCGACTCGAAGATTGGGATGGTATCAATCATCAGATTATCACTTGGCTACGCAACACCTCCACTTCTTCTGTTAGTATGGAATTTGGGGGTTATGACATAGCTAAGGACGTATGGGACATGCTTGCTTCTCGATATGCTAGATCAGATGGTGCTCGAGAACATCACCTCATAATTAATTTATATCAGTTGCGCCAGGATCTAGGTGAGCGCATTATTGCTTTCCCTAGTCGTATGAGGTTTCTTTGGGATCAACTAGCTGCTTCTGAGCTAGTCATCAGGTCCGTTTCCGATGCCAAGCTTGTCAGTACACATCGAGAGTGTACCCGTCTTCATCAGTTCTTAATGGGCGTTCTTGATGACTTCGAGTCTGTATACAATCAGTTGCTTAATCGTTCTCCTCTGCCCACTGTCAATCAAGCTGTTAATGATTTGATCCATGAGGAAACTCGTCTGAAATCCCATTGCTCCTCTCAGTCTCACACGATAGTTCTTGCCACTCCAGCATCAGTTGATCCCACTATCACAGCTCCGCCGAAGGGTCATGATAAAAGGCGATCAAATCAGAAGAATTCTCATCTTATTTGTGCCTTTTGCAAGCATCGCGGTCACACTATTGATCGATGTAACATGCATACCTGCATTCTTCAACGCTCTGCAGCCTTGACTGCCTTTGGGTTTGTACCATCATCCGATGTTATATCTTTTGATCCTGTCTCATTGACTACAACTACTTACAGCATAGCAGGTCTGCAAGCCCTCTTCAGTCAGGTTCAAGCTCCGTCTTCCAGTGCATCCAATCTTGTTCTTTCTGTGACACCAAGTATCTCTTCTGAATGGTTCTTAGATTCTGCCTGTTTCAATCACATGACAGACAATCCTCACCTCACAAGTGCCCACACTCCTCTTGTCTTACCTACTATTACCACTACTGATGGCTCTGCCATGACTGTTAGTCATATCGGCTCCATCTCTACTCCCAACTTATTTGTCTCTAATGTTTTTTGTGTTCGTAAACTGCATTTCAATCTTTTATCTATTGGCCAACTAACCGAACTTAGTTTAAACCTATTTTTTTCTTCTCGTGGTTGTCTTGTGCAGGATTCTCGGACGGGGCAGATCGTTGGGACCGCGCGTAAGTTTGGACGGTTGTTTGAGCTTACTTCCCTTCACTTTCCTTCTTCATCAGTCTCCGCACCTGTTATTGCTACTTCTGCCTCCATTGAGTTGTGGCACTCTCGTCTAGGTCATGTTTCCATTCCTCGTATTCAAACCTTAGTATCTAGGGGTCTATTAGGTTCAGTTTCTTAAAATATATATGATTTATAGTTTTTGTACTAGGGTTTTTGGACAAAGAAATGATCTAATAATAAAAAAAATATATATTTGTTGAGATTATTAGCAAACGTGTAAAGATCTCATATAATCCTTTACAAAAGTTTGGGATCCTTTGTGAAAATGTGAGGACAGCATATTATAATTGTGTGGAAATCCTTTTCAAAAGGTTCGTATGAAGCACAAAACCTGCATGTCCATTTGCAATTGTTTCGTGGAATAAAAATATATGTTCCACTTTTAATGTTTCACTTTATTCTCTACTGAATGCAGTATTAATTAGGTGGTAAAAAATGTGTCTTGAACCATTTTCTAGTTATTTTTGGAATAAAAGATACTATTTACTCCATCTTATACAAAAAAGAAAAAAGAAAAAAAAAAAAAAAAAAGACAATTAAATAATAACTATTGTATACTATTGCACATATTTTGTAATAACATTTTATTAAACATGGGTGTGCATTGAAACACTCCACGCTACATGAACTTATGAAGACACTAAAAAGAAAAATACATATATCATCCTAGAACCTTGTTTAATTTTTAATCAACAAATGGTACGTAGGATGTGCACAATTAATCACCAAGTGTATGAAATTACATCGAAGAAGTAAATGGATTGAAGTGAACAACGGGAAGACATATAAAGGGTTGAGCCATGGGCATAGTGAAGCTTCGTGCAACTTGCATATTCACCTTAGCATGATCTCCCTCTTCACCAACCTTCCAATCAAAGCATTGAACCATGGCTGCGACTGTAGCGTGTATTAAATTGAGAGCTAACTTTGAGCCTGGGCACACTCGCCTTCCCGCTCCAAAAGGAATGTATTCCATATCATCTTTTTCTTTAGAAGAAATCAAGAACCTTTCTGGCCGAAAATCATTTGGATAGTCCCATATGTTTGCATCTCTCATTATTGCGTACACATTAATTGCCACCATAGTTTTCTCAAGTATATCAAAGTCTTTGATTTTACAAGTTTCACGACATTCTCTTACTGCAACAGGCACTGGCGGGTGTAGTATTATTGCTTCCTTCACAACTGCTTGCAAGTATGAGAGACTTGAGACATCTGATTCCTCTACCAATCTAACACTACCAACGAAAGATTTTATCTCTTCTCTAACCTTATTGAAAATATTAGGATGGTGAATGAGTTCAGCTAGTGTCCATTGCATGGCCTGTGATGAGGTATTTGTGCCCCCAACGAAAAGATCCTGAGGAAAGAGCAACATTTGGATGGATGAAATGGACATAGACGTACGACATGGATAGATTTATTAATTTATTTTTATTTTTTGTAAATGATCTTTGACATGGGTGATAAAAATAGTAAAGAATATTGCATTTTGATTATTTAACTAATATTTATTATCAGATTTATAGATTTGTACTCGTAGTGAGTATTATATATCTTGACAAGTACTTTTGTAATTAATGGGATCGTTTTATGCACTGGGTACGATATTTGTTTTTATAATAATAGAAGGTTCATTTGTTGTGAACGTGAATTATCAGTTGAAATTAGGCTGATGAGAAAAAAGTCTGTAACTATGTTTTCTTATTTTGTAATGGGAGTTTTGTGCACAGGACTAATGTTTAGTTTTAGATCTTGGAGGCTCATTTTTTTTTTTTTTAAATGCAAAAAAAAAATAAAATTAAAAAAAAATAAAAAAATCCTGGACTTTAAGTTACGATCAATCTAACTCCATGATCACTTAATTTGAAAATTTAATCCTGAAATGAGAGAAATGATCAAATTGGTCATTATTTCACACTTACGTTGATTTAGTGGACAAAAACAAATGCTATCACACAATTATATAGTGACAATCATCATATTTTTACTTTTGTTTATTTATTTTTTAATTCTATTTTAAAAAAATATAAAAACATAATATTTAAAAAATGTTATCTTTAAAATGAATCATATATATATATATATCGTACGTGTGGTAGCATATTTCGTCCATTGAACCAACAAAAATGCGATGAAATGACTAATTTGATCATTTCTCTAATTTAAGAGATTTAAACTTTCAAATCAATGAATCAATTTGATTTTGACATAAAGTTCATGTGCTGTTTTTGTAGTTTTCTTATTTTAGTCCAAAACTTATTAAAACAATTTCAAAGAACATTAGCAAACATTACTTACCGACAAGAAAGCCTTGATATGGGTTTTAGTAATCTTAAACTCAACCTTGTAATCTTGATACACCTTCAATAGTATATCCACCAAATCCTCATTCTCTCTTTAGGATTCTTTTCATGTTGCTTCAACACCCTTTCTAAAATCTCATCAAAAGTCAAGGTCAAATTTATGGTCTTCCTTCCATATAGCCAAAAAGCCAAAATCCTCAATGGCCCCAATACATCCCCAAAACATATCTTTGTTCCAATCTCACTAGACTCATTCACCAACTTGCTAATCCTTTCAGTCTCATCATCATGCTCGTCTGATCACCTTGTGCTCATCATCAGCCTACACGTAGAATTGTTTGTAAGCTTCATCAGCTCAGCACTCAAATCAAAGGCTTGTTTTTTCTTAGCACACTCTAGCGCCTTAAGCAAAAAAGGGGAAATTTCTTCGTGTCTAACAACACGTGATTGTTCTAGTCGGCAGGCAAAGAGTAATTCAGCTTTGGAAAGCTTTTTGATAAAGCGCCAATAATCACCATAAGGAGCTGTGACAAATCCATAGTTTCCGTATGGTAGTTTATCACTGAAAGCAAAACTTGGCCTATTTGCAAAAGCAAGGTCATTGGTTTTAGATATTTCTTTGGCCATAGAGGCTGTTGAAACAACAAGACATTGGGAAGCACCAAGTCGGAGATAGAGGAGAGGACCATATTTGGTGGAGAGTTTGTGTAGGGATTTGAATAAGGATGGACCAAGGAGCTGGTGGAGATGACCAATCAATGGGAGGGCTGGTGGGCTTGGAGGGAGCCGTAATGTCTTGGAGGGTTTCTTGAACAAGAATTTGAGTAGGAGGATTGAGATAAGGAAGCAAAGGAGGAAGCACATGAAGTAGTATTGGGTATCACTCATGGTGGCCTTAGGTTAACTACACTCTCCACGCCCAAGTTTATATAAACCTCAAATTGTGAGTAGTGCTTTCAAAATTAATCCATGCATGGAAGCCATAATGTTGACATTGTTTAATTATTGTGCACATTTCAAAACCGTTTTATAATTGCTTGAGCTTTACATGGTAGTTATTTAACTGCCACCTGTGCAAATTTAATTGGGGCTAAATCTCAAATAAAGGGTAGCAATACCTTTCATATAATTCATATCTACTAGACTACTGAAGATGTCAACGTCTTCGTTCATTATTGTGGCAAGAAATTTTGAATGAGAATGAAAAGATAAATTCAAAATGTTAGCTAATACACAAATGCAAGTGTTTTGATTATATTGTAGCTAGATGTGAGGAAAATCGTATTAACATGTGAAGCTCGATCGCTTGCAATTATTTAATATTTGTGCACCTTTCAAGAGTGTTTTATAAGCCATTGTGCTCCAAATTTAATCGCTAGAATTGGTTGCTTATTTGGCACTCAACCAAAGATAAGATTTGTCTTAGGTTTTTTTTTATATGAACAGAGTTTACCTTTAAACTAGTTTGGAGGAATTGTCCTCAAACTCATTATATGTTGATTTATAAGACTATTTATGTATACTTTTAATCATATAACTCATTAAATGAATTACATGACTTGTTTAAATAATACATTATTACTATATTATGCATCACTTTGTCTTCCTATATTGCCTAATCAAGGAAAACAAAATTATGTATAATTTTGTAAATTTACACTGTACTGCTCAACATTTTTTTTTTTTTGGGTTTTGTTAGGACACCATATTTATTCAATTTTGTGGACTTATCCTTTCTAGACACGAGTATTTCTTTGCTATATATTAAAATATTGGCTTGTGATATATTATGTTTTCTATTATAATTTTCAAAATTGATGTCTCTTAAATTAATAATGATTTTTTTTTTTGCATTACAAATGGTGTCTATATATGATTTTATATTTCTATTCAATATAATGGCGAACAAGTACCTTGCACGTGGCTCTAAAAAATATATATACTAAAAAGTGTAAGAGGCCTAAGAACAGTATTTTTGTTCAGCAAAAAATGTGGGCGTTTCTTTCTTTCTATTACCTATAATAAAAAGCACAAAGGCCAAACTGAATAGTGTCCATTTTTCTACACTCGGATTTTGGTTTAATACGCACTGTTTCAAGCTTTTTTGTTGTAGTGCTTTTGCTTAATGAAAAGAACACTCCCCATCCCAAGCCAAACTCACCGTTATGTGGGAACAAAAAAGTCTCCCCTTATGTTGACATATCAAGAAATTGTTGGAGAGAGAGAGAGGGAGAGTATAGAGTTGGTGGTGAGGTGCTGTGCTTGAGGGGCCCAATATACGCACTGTTTCAATACGCACTGTTTCAAACTTTTTTGTTGTAGTGCTTTTGCTTAATGAAAAGAACACTTCTCATCCTAAGCCAAACTCACCGTTATGTGGGAACAAAAAAGCCTTCCCTTCTGTTGACATATCAAGAAATTGTTGGAGAGAGAGAGAGAGGGAGAGTACAGAGTTGGTGGTGAGGTGCTGTGGTTGAGGGGAAGGGTTGATTGAAATGATATGAACCTACCCAATATAGAATTGGGAATGAGTTTCACAGAGATTGATAAAGAAAAATGGAGGAGCAGATTACAAGAGCATTCATATTAGATTCCTCAAAATTTTAGTTAAATGGATTTTAAAACACTTACCCTTTTTAGTTTAATTAAAACACAATTATATAGTCTTTTTAATTTCTTCTCTATTTTATTAAAATATTATTAATTTCTCTCTCCTCTCTACCTGTTTTTTTTTTCCTTTCTTTCCCCAACTTTCCCAATTCTCCTCACAGTCACAAAAACAAACCTCCAACACATGGGTTCCTCCGGCAACCAAACTCAACCCACAACACCAGATCAGCTCCAAATCAAAACCCACAACCTCCACAGCACTAGATCAGCTCCAGATCAAAACCCACAACCTCCACACACCCATAAAACCCACTATAAACCCACAAAAAACGGTCGTGCATCGAAAAACCTGGTGGAGATTGACCACAAAAAATGCACTGCAAACCCATCAAAAAACCACTGCAAACCCACAAAAAACCACCACAAACCTATTGCAAACCCACCACAAACCCACCATAAACCCATTGCAAATCCACTACAAACCCACCCAAAAACCCACTACAAACCCACAAAAAGCCGCCATGCGTCTAAAAACTAAGAAGTGAGAGATGAGGGCATCGGCGAGCTGAGAAGAGAGAGATGAAAGCATCGGCGAGTTGAGAAGAGAGAGAGTACTGTTGAGAGAGAGACGTGAGGCTGAAATGAGAGATCGGCACCGTTATTCTTGGCGCGAAGTCAAGGGAGAGAACGCTGAAAGAGAGAGAAGAAAAGAATATTTTATTGCTTTAAGGATGAACAGTAGCTCCACGGTTTGGGTGAGCTACTGTTCATCCGCTTAAAAGATTTGGCCGAATGTTGAGATTAGTGTGAGGTATTTTTGTGAGTTTTTTGCTCTTTTTTGACTTTTTATACTGTTTGATGCGGCTGGTGGGAGTACTCTAAGATTGATAATTTTTGGTTTTGGTGTCTTTGCTTGCACGCAAGGTATTTCAATGTGTAGTTTTTTATCTTGTTTGGTCCCACCATGTCCTTTTTCTATTTCTTATCAAATCGTTTAGTTGTTAAGCAAATTAAAGGGGATAATTCAATTTTCACAACAAATTCAAACTTGTTTTAATAATACAAGTTTGAATTTGTATTATTAAAACAAGTTTGGATTTGTGTAGATTTTTATCGTTCCACAATGTCATTTCAATCCGTTTGGTTGTTGAGGAAATTAAAGATGATAATTTAATTTGCACCACAAATATAGATTTGTGTAGATTTTTATCAATAAATGCATGTCCACTTTTTAGTTTAAAAAAAAAAAAAATCCAGATTAGATGAGTAAGTAAGGAACAAAACAAAGCATGTAAACGGAGGAGGGGATATCAGAGATGAATGAAAATGTAAATAATTGGACCAATTAATTTGAATGAAAATGTATACACCATGGGTTCATGGATTTTGGGGGTTTACCCGAATGAGTTTATGACTTGCTGGAAGTACAAAAAAGTAGACAAAACAGGAAAATTGGATTAAATAGTTCAGATTCTATAGAATCTACATTCAGCTGACTTGAGTGACGATGGACACATAGGTAGGCTTCTTAGGGGGAAAAGATCCTCTTCCATTGTATCTTTCAATTTCCTCTAATTTTTAACTAAAATTATAACATGTGTCTTTTATTTGATTTTGGCATCTCTTATTATTGCATACAATTTGATTGCCACCATATTGAAGGTGGATCTCAATATTGCATGCTACTGTTATACATAATAACACCTCCTCTACAACAACCATCAATTTATTATTTAAAAAACAAAACAAAAGAGAGTTAAAAAGCTTCTCTTGTAAGCCTATGCAACAACCATTAAAAAAGAAAAAGAAAAATGTTAACCGGTAAAACTATTGGCTTGATTAAGTGTTTTGCCCTTTATTCTCTATGCTCGACCGTAAGTTACCTACAACTTTTACTCATTTTTTAACAAAGGTGATGATGATCAGCTGGATACCCTTTTAAATGTGTTGATGGGTTGGGCTTCAAGTACTTGCATGTCCGCTATTTTGCCTTAGCTTTTAAGTTTGATGGGCTTTGAATATTATTTCAATCACCAGTCCATTGGCTTGCACATGATGCTGCCTTGGGTATTTCTCACAATGGCCCATTTTTGTAGAGAAAATATAGGCTTAAGGCCCCATACTGTGTGGTGAAGCTGACATTGGGGTCTGTAGTCCATTTCGTAAAATGAGAATATGGGCACAAAGCCCAACTCATTTAGGAGTAATTGAGCTTTTTTCTTGGACCTTACACATGCTTTAGCCCAATTTTCTACATTGTGCTAATGTGGTTTTCGAGTGGGCATGAGTTGCAAATCAAGAGCCACCACGTGGTTGGAGAGAAAAAGGAAAATTTTTATTTTTGTTTTTGATGATTGGATAGTTTGAAGAGAGGAGATTTGAACATTCATTAATCTCATAAAAGAACTAGTCAATGTCAATTGAGCCATAAAACTCTAGACAAACGACAAATAATTAGGTGATGAAATAATGTATAATTGTGAATTATTTTTCGTTACTTATGGAATAAAAGATACTATTTACCTAAAGAAAAAAAGGACAATCAAACAATAACTATTGTTTACTATTGCACATATTTTTTAGCCACATTTTATTAAATATAGTGTGCATTGAAACACTTCACACAACATAAACTTATGATGATACTAAAAAGAAAAATAAATATATCATCTTGTTACCTTATTTAATTTTCAAGCAGAAAATGGTATGAAAGACATGCACAATTTAAGTACCAAGTGTATGAAATTACATCGAAGATGTAAATGGATTGAAGTGAACAACGGGTAGACATATAAATGGTTGAGCCATCGGCATAGTGAAGCTTGGTGCAACTTGCATATTAACCTTAGCATGATCTCCCTCTCCACCAACCCTCCAATCAAAGCATTGAACCATGGCTGCAACTGTAGTGTGTATCATACTGAGTGCTAACTTTGAGCCTGGGCACACTCGCCTTCCTGCTCCAAAAGGAATATATTCCATACCATATTTTTCTTTAGAGGAAATCAAGAACCTTTCTGGTCGAAAATCATTTGGATAGTTCCATATTTTTGCATCTCTCATTATTGCATACACATTGATTGCCACCATAGTTTTCTCAGGTATATCAAAGCCTTTGATTTTACAATCTTCGCGAGATTCCCTTACTATAACAGGACCTGGCGGGTGTAGTCTTAATGCTTCCTTCACAACTGCTTGCAAGTAGGGGAGACTTGAGACATCTGATTCCTCCACAAGTCTAGTACTACCAACAACAGATTTGATCTCTTCTCGTACCTTATTGAAAATATTAGGATGGTTGATGAGTTCAGCTATTGTCCATTGCATGGCCTCTGATGAGGTAGATGTGCCCGCAACGAATAGATCCTGAGGAAGGGCAACATTTGAATTGACGAAATGGACATAGACATAGTAGATAGTTTTGATGTAAATGATCTTTAAATTCTTATGGGTGAATGAAAGTAGAGGAGATTATTGCATTGTTGCTATAATTAACTAATATTTATTATCAGGTTTACTACGTAGGTAATTAATATATATCAAAATGTTTTTGTAGTGAGAGTTTTGTACGCTAGATACGACATTTTTTATTATTCTAATAAGAAGTTCATTTGCCTTTGAATGTGAATTTGCAGTTGATAAGAAAAAGGTATATAACTATGTTTTCTTATATTCTAAATTTTCTCCTATCTAAGAATTAAGCGAATAATGTATATATATATAGCCTTATGGGTCTTTGATATAAATGGAAGAATAGTATTCATCATGTTCTTAAGATTAATTCATGCATGAATGTGAACACTCATCTGGATAGGGGAAGCCAAAATAATAGTGTTGTTGTTATGATACAATAGATGGCAAATTAAAAAGGAGGAAAAAGGAGGGGGTTTAGTTTGGAAAGGTTTGAAATTATTCTATATAGGCCGTTATAATTGTTGAAAAAAACTCCCGTTAAAGAAGCTATTAAAAGCAAGATATAGTTTTCTGCTCAAACCTATTACATGGCGATTAAATAGACTATCTCCATATACTTTTAGTCACGTGACCTATTTAATGAGTCATGTGATTTGTTTAAAGAATACACATGGATGACCTTTTTAATCCCCACATAGTAAGTTGAAGGAATTTTCCTCCAAATCAATTTGGATAAATTTTATCCTTTAAAGCAAGAGTGTCATTTGATAAGAGTCACGTTGAGCTCTTCCTGTCTATAATATCTTGAATTCATAAAGGTCAATATATACCACCATTAAATGACACTTCCTATCTTCATAATAATTAGATCAAGTGTGAGGTTTTAGATGTAAAACTTACTAGGGATGCATGTAACTTACCAATAAAAAAAGTACATAGCAAATAAGCTATCATTGAGACAAGAATCTCTATCGTTTATTAATTTCCATCCCCTTTGTCACCTTTGAACATTTCAACTTTGAACTCCTTAAAAATGCAATTTAAGTTTTAATTTTCTGCTAATTAAAGTATACAAGACTAATTATCAAGAGTCTTATAACTCAACTGACATTGCCTATTCTTCTTTATTAAAAGAATCAGGGTTCAAATCTCACATTCTCTAACTATTAAATTATCAATATATATATATATAAATTGTATAGAGGACTAATGTTTAGTTTTGGATTTGAGAGGCTCATAAGCTTTTTATTTTTATTTATTATTATTATTAAAAAAAAAAGGAAAAATGCAAAAAAAAAAAAAAAATCCCTAGAATTTAGGTTAAGATCAAACTAACTCCATGATCTTTTAATTTGAAAAGTTAACCCCTAAAATTAGAGAAATGATCAAATTGGTCCTTCTATCACACTTTTGTTGATTTAGTGGACACAAAATGCTATCACAGAATTATTGAGAATCATCACATTTTTTTTTTCTATATTATATTTTACAAAAAAAAGAAACATGATATTTATAATTTTTTTTTCTTTAAAATGATTATTTTTTTTTTATTAAAATGAAAACTAAAATATTTTTTCTATCTCTAAAGCTTGCATGAATTTCATTTTCGTCCCTAAACTTTAAAAAGTTCGTCTCTTCGTTTCTAAACTTTTTAAAGAAATGTTTTCATAGCTCATGGGCAACAATAGTTATGAATTTTTATTTATTTATTTTTATCTTTTAAGTTTAAGGATAGAAAGAGTAACACTTTCATTAATTAGGAATGAGAAACGAAAGGAAAGAGTAACAAAATTTATGCAAACTTTAGGGATGAAAACAATAATAGCTTAAAGAAATGTGATGAAATGAATATTTTGATCATCGTTTCATCACATTTCTCTAAATTAACGGATATAACCTTTCAAATCAATCAATGGGTCAATTTGATTTTGACATGAATTCATGTGGTATTTATGTATTTTTATTTTTGTAATCCCAAAATTCTTTGAAATTTCAAAGAACATTCCTAGGGTGTAATTTTTGCTTTAGTTAATAGACATCCCAAATAAGTGAAGGTTGGAAAAACTCAAACCACACACACACACGCGCGCGCACAAACGTTACTTACCATAAAGAAAGCCTTGAGATGTATTCTGTTAATCTTAAACTCAGCTTTATCATCTTGATATACCTTCAATAGAATATCCATCAAATCCTCGTTCTCTTTTTCAGGACTCTCTTCATGCTGCTTCAACACCCTTTCTAAAATTGCATCATACTTCAAGTTTATATTTATGGCCTTCTTTCCATACAGCCAAAACGCCAAAATCCTCAGTGGCCCAAATACATCCCCTAAAATAATCTTTGTGCTAACCTCTATTGACTCCTTCAGCAACTGTGTAATCCTCTCAGCCTTATCATGCTCTTCTGAACACCTCATGCTCATAGTCAACCTGCACGTAGAATTGTTTGTAAGCTTCATCAGCTCAGCACCCACATCAAAGACATGTTGTTTCTTAGCACTCTCTAATGCTTTAAGCAAAAAACGGACAATTTCTTCGTGTCGAACGTCGCGTGACTTTTCTAGTTGCCGGGTAGAGAGCAGTTCGGACATACAAAGTTGTTTCATGAACCGCCAATAATCACCATACCGAGCAATGAAAAATCCATAGTTTCCATATGGCAGTCTATCGCTGAATGCAAAACTTGGCCTATCTGAAAAAACAAGGTCATTGGTTTTAAATATTTCGGTGGCCATAGAGGCCGTTGAAACAACGAGACACCGAGAAGCACCAAGGCGGAGATAGAGGAGAGGACCATATTTGGTGGAGAGGTTGTGTAGGGATTTGTATAAGGAATGACCAAGAAGGTGGAGATGACCAATGAGTGGGAGGGCCGGTGGGCTTGGAGGGAGCCTTAATGTCTTGGAGGGTTTCTTGAACAAGGATTTCAGTAGGAGGGTTGAGAGGTACGAAAGGACCAAGCAAAGGAAGTAGTATTGGATATCAATCATGTTGGCTATGACTACTGATTTCCCGGCCAAAGTTTATATAACACTGACATAACTTGCACGTATTTTATAACATATTCAGCAAAACTTGTACGTTATAACCTCAAATTGTGAGGTATCTTTAAAAATAATAAATGAAAGCTTTGTTGACTTTTTTAGATTATTGTGCACCTTTCAAACGCATTAAAATTGGGGCTAACTCTCAGAACGACATAGAAAAGTCATCGGGTGGACACAGAAATCAAATCCTACATTATTGCAGCATGAAATTTTGAATATGATAATGAAAATTAAACATGTTAAATTATAAAGAATATGTTAACTGGCGGTAAAACTGGAGAAAATGACTTGATTATATTGAAGCTAGACTCGAGGTTAGTATTAAACCAATATCACTCATGGAAGTCATGGCTAGCTAGTAATAGTATTTTGTCCACCGCCGAGTAATGAAATAATAAACTGTAACCAATGATATAGTATGAACATGTGAAGCTAGATTGCAATTATTTAATATTTGTCCCCTTATATTTATATATATATATAAATATATATATATATATATATATATATATATATATATATATATATTTGTCCAATATTTAATTGCTAAATTGGGTGCGTTTATTGGTGCTCAAAAAAAAAAAAAAACTCGTAAGATTTTTCGATCTTTTATATTATAATCATCATATTTTGTTGACTTTGAATTTGATCTACACGCAAGAGTCACCTGCAACCAGCCCTTCGGCCTCTTCATTATGGGTTACAATTTTTTTCTAAATGTGTCCGAGCCCCGAAGCATGTTGCCGTAAACCCAAAAAAAAAGGGATTTAGTGATGAAATGGGCTAATACACACAATAGCAGTCTCATTCAAATTCTATTACCTAATATATTAATAATAATAAATAAAAAAAACCCAAATCTATATATCATGCAAATTAAAAACCCAAAATAATGAATATAATAAAATTACTAAAGGTTTTGCCCTTTGTTATAGGAATGTACCAAATATTCGCCCTGGGCTATTGGCAACAATTTTGATTCCATTTGTTTCCAATATTTTTTTTCAAACATTTTCAATTGTTTGTTTCATCGTAAAATACTTTGTCAAACTGAAAATATTTTCAGTTGACCGAAAAAATTCCTTTTAAAAAATTTGGAAATCGTTGCAATTTTTACTATCATTGAGCCAATAGAAATGTGATGAATCATTTTCATAAATTAAGGGATTATAATTTCAAATCAACAGTCCATCGGCTTGCACATGATGCGGACTTCGGTATTTCTCTCAAGGGCCCCATACTGTGTGGTGAAGTTGACATTTCTGTAGTCCATTTCGCAAAATGAGAATATGGGCGCAAAGCCGAACTCATTTAGGTGTAATTGAGCTTTTTCCTTGTACCTTACCCATACTTTAGCCCAATTTTCTACATTGTGCTAATGTGGTTTTCGAGTGGGCATGAGTTGCCAATCAAGAGCCACCACGTGGCTAGAGAGAAAAAAGACAATTTTTAATTTTTGTTTTTGTTTTGAATGATTTAATAGTTTGAAGATGAGAGATTTTGAATATTAGTTATTCTCATAAAAGAATCAGTCAATGTCGATTGAGTTATAAGGCTCTTGACAAATGACAATTAATTAGGTGGTAAAATGATATGTAGTTGTGAACCATTTTCCGTTACTTTTGGAATAAAAGATACTATTTACCTTCTCTTTTACCAAAAAAGAAAAAGGACTTGTAAAAAATAACTATTGTGTACTATTGCACATTTGCACATATTTTATAACAAACATTTTATTAAACATAGTGTGCATTGAAACAATCCATACGACATAAACTTACGAAGATACTAAAAAGAAAAATTCATATATCATCCTGCAACCTTATTTAATTTTCAAGCAGCAAATGGTTCGAAGGATGTGAACAATTTAAGCTCCAAGTGTATGAAATTACATTAAAGAAGTAAATGGATTGAAGTGAACAACAGGAAGGCATACAAATGGTTGAGCCACGCGCATAGAGATGCCTGGTCCAACTTGCATATTAATCTTAGCATGATCTCCCTCTCCACCAACCTTCCAACTCCCTGTACTTTAAGTTAAGATCAATCTAACTACATGATCTCTTAATTTGAAAATTTAATCCTGAAATGAGAGAAATGATCAAATTGGTCATTTTTTCACACTTACGTTGATTTAATTTAGTGGGCAAAAACAAATGCTATCACACAATTATATAGTGACAATCATCATATTTTTACTTTTGTTTATTTATTTTTTAATTCTATTTTACAAAATATAAAAACATAATATTCATAAATGTTTTCTTTTAAAATGAATCACATATATCGTACCTGTGGTACCATTTTTGGTCCTTTGAACCAACAAAAATGTGACGAAATCACTAATTTGATCATTTCTCTAATTTAAGAGATTTAAAATTTCAAATCAATGGAACAATTTGATTTTGACATAAAGTTCATGTGGTGTTTTTGTAGTTTTCTTATTTTAGTCCGAAACTTATTAAAAATTTCAAAGAACATTAGCAAACATTACTTATCGACAAGAAAGCTTTGATATGGGTTCTAGTAATCTTAAACCCAACCTTGTCATCTTGATACACCTTCAATAGTATATCC
This sequence comes from Fagus sylvatica, assembly GCA_907173295.1. Lineage (NCBI taxonomy): Eukaryota > Viridiplantae > Streptophyta > Magnoliopsida > Fagales > Fagaceae > Fagus > Fagus sylvatica. The sequence goes on from OU015762.1 coordinate 2,658,503, forward strand.
ACCAAATCCTCATTCTCTTTTTTAGGATTCTCTTCATGTTGCTTCAACACCCTTTCTAAAATCTCATCCAAAGTCAAAGTCAAATTTTTATTTTTTGTTTTTGATGATTCGATAGTTTGAAGATGGGAGATTAATTTGAACATTCGTTATTCTCATGAAAGAAACCAGTCAATACTAATTGAACCATAAAGCTCTAAACAAATGACAGATAATTAGGTGGTAAAATAATATGTAACTGTGAACTATTTTCAGTTACTTCTGGAATAAAATATACTATTTACCTAAAGAAAAAAAAAATGACAATTAAACAATAACTATCGTGTACTATTGCACATATTTTGTAACAACATTTTATTAAACATAGTGTGTATTGAAACACTTCACGCAACATAGACTTATGAAGATACTAGAAAAACATAGACTTCACGCAACATATTTTGCTACCTTATTTAATTTTAAAGCAGAAAATGGTATGATGGACGTGCACAATTTAAGCACCAAGTGTATGAAATTACATCGAAGATATAAATGGATTGAAGTGAACAACGGGTACGCATATAAATGGTTGAGCCATCGGCATAGTGAAGCTTGGTGCAACTTGCATATTAACCTTAGCATGATCTCCCTCTCCACCAACATTCCAATCAAAGCATTGAACCATGGCTGCAACTGTAGTGTGTATCATACTGAGTGCTAACTTTGAGCCTGGGCACCCTCGCCTTCCTGCTCCAAAAGGAATATATTCCATACCATATTTTTCTTTAGAGGAAATCAAGAACCTTTCTGGCTGAAAATCATTTGGATAGTTCCATATTTTTGCATCTCTCATTATTGCATACACATTGATTGCCACCATAGTTTTCTCAGGTATATCAAAGTCTTTGATTTTACAATCTTCGCGAGTTTCTCTTACTACAACAGGTATTGGCGGGTGTAGTCTTAATGCTTCCTTCACAACTGCTTGTAAGTAGGGGAGACTTGAGACATCTGATTCCTCTACAAGTCTAGTACCAACAACAGTTTTTATCTCTTCTCATACTTTATTGAAAATATTAGGATGATTGATGAGTTCAACTATTGTCCATTGCATGGCATCTGATGAAGTACCCGTGCCCGCAATGAATAGATCCTGAGGAAGGGCAACATTTGAATTGATGAAATGGACATAGGCAGAGTAAATAGTTTTGTTGTAAATGATCTTTGATATGAGTGATGAAAGTAATGGAGAATATTGCATTGTTGCTATTTATTATTTAACTAATATTTATTACCAGGTTTACTGCGTAACGTAGGTAATTAATATATATATCAAACCATTTCCAAATGTTTTTGTAATGAGAGTATTGTACACGACATTTTTTTAAGATAGTAATAAGAAGTTCATTTGCCTTTGATTGTTTCTCTAAATTAATGGATGTAAAATTTCAAATCGATCAATGGGTTAGTTTGATTTTGACATAAAGTTCATGTGGTATTTATATATTTTTAATCCCAAATTTCTTTGAAATTTCAAAGAACATTCCTATGGTATAAATTTTGCTTTAGTTAATAGCCATCCCAAACAAGTGAAGGTTGGAAAAACTCACATGACACTCTCACACACACACACATAAGCAAACGTTACTTACCAACAAGAAAGCCTTGAGATGTGTTCTGTTAATCTTAAACTCAGCCTTATCATCATGATATACTTTCAATAGAATATCCATCAAATCCTTATTCTCTTTTTGAGGACTCTCTTCATGCTGCTTCAACACCTTTTCTAAAATTGCATCATACTTCAGGGTCCCATTTATGGCCTTCTTTCCATACAGCCAAAACGCCAAAATCTTTAGTGGCCCAAATACATCCCCTAAAACAATCTTTTCCCCAACCTCCATTGACTCCTTCACCAATTGCCTAATCCTCTCAGCCTCATCATGCTCTTCTGAACACCTCATGCTCATAGTCAACTTGCACGTAGAATTGTTTGTAAGCTTCATCAGCTCAGCACCCACATCAAAGACATGTTGTTTCTTAGCACTCTCTAATGCCTTAAGCAAAAAACAAACAATTTCTTCATGTCGAACATCGCGTGACTGTTCTACTTGTTGGGTAGAGAGCAATTCGGACATACAAAGTTGTTTGATGAACCGCCAATAATCACCATACCGGGCACTAAAAAATCCATAGTTTCCATATGGCAGTCTATCGCTGAATGCAAAACTTGGCCTATCTGAAAAAACAAGATCATTGGTTTTAAATATTTCGGTAGCTAAGGAGGCTGTTGAAACAACGAGACACTGAGAAGCACCAAGGCGGAGATAGAGGAGAGGACCATATTTGGTGGAAAGCTTGTGTAGGGATTGGGATAAGGATGAACCTAGGAGGTGGAGATGACCAATGATTGGGAGGGCTGGTGGGCTTGGAGGGAGCCTTAATGTCTTGGAGGGTTTCTTGAACAAGGACTTGAGTAGGAGGGTTGAGAGGAACAAGAGGACCAAGCAAACGAAGTAGTATTGGGTATCAATCATGGTGGCCATGACTACTCTTTGCACTGCCAAAGTTTATATAGCACTAACATAACTTGCACGTTATAACCTCAAATTGTGAGGTATCTTTAAAAATAATCAATGAAAGCTTTGTTGACTTTTTTAAATTATTGTGCACCTTTCAAAAGTGTTGATAGTTGGGTATCAAACTATCAGGGTCAGTACAATCATTTTGGTGGCCTAAAACAAAAAATATAAATAAGGTTTTTTTTTCTTTTTTTTTTTTTTTTAAAAAAAATTGACCATTTACAAGAAAGCTTTAAATAGATTACATCTCTTTTATAGAAATTAGTTTAACAAAAAGGAAAGTCTTGAATATGCTCTATTATAGAAATTATAGACTTTTTTATAATATTATGTATAAATATGTTCTATTTTCACATGAAAGGAGGAGAAAAAACTATAGTTGAGGAATCCGTTCCGTTCCGGCCAAAACGGCCGGAAAATTTCGTATCAAGGAGCGAACCGGTACGAAACACCCTTCTGTTCCACCTCAGGTTAAAATCCGGACCATTCCGGTCTGTTTCTGCCATTCCGGCCCGTTTCGGAAAATACCGGCCGGTATACAAGTTTCGGCTGGTATGAATGTATAAGATTAAAAAAAAAAAAAAACCACCTGAGTTCTGCACTTCTGCTAACGCCGGCATCCTCCATGGCTCTGCTCAATACATGAATAAGACTCTTCTTCTTCTTTCTTTTTTTTTTTTGCTAAATCTAAACGTTCAATGCTCTGCTCCATGGCTCTTCTTCTTCTTTCTTAGTGAGTCCTTTAACGTTATGTTTTATTTTCCTCTTTCTTCTTAATTCAAATCAAAACACATTTGGTCAAACATTAAAAAGTGAATGATTAATTGAGGGAAGTGAGGTAGGTGGGGTAGGTGAGTAAAGGTAATTAATGGATTTTCTTATTTAGTGTAGTATGATGAATGATACAGATTCAAAAGGGTAGGTGGGGTAGGTGAGTGAAGGTAATTAATGAATTTTCTTATTTAGTGTAGTATGATGAATGACACGGATTCAAAAATAATAAGAGTGCCATTTTTTTTTTTTTTTTTTTTTGTGTTTTTTGCTAAAACATGTTCACTGTCGTTGAAAAACTAAATAATTATTAAAAAAATAGCAACTTATATATTCAGAAAAATTATATAGTTATACATAGCTACTTATATAATTATAAATACCCAAATAATAATTTGTATTCTCAAAAAAATAAGAATAAGCTTGATAAATAGTTAGATATATCGATTTGATATTATATATATATATATATATAGCGGTAAACTCAAAACGGAACACCGAAATTGACCGGTACCGAAATATTTCATTTCAATGGCCAAACCAGAACGGGCACCGAAACGGTATTCACAACTTTGGAAAAAACTCAAATCCTAAGTAATGAAGACTCTAACATTAGCTTTTATTTATACAAAACAGTAAAATAACTTCTTCATCTAAGCAATGTAAGATTTTGGGGGCCTTTTATTTAATTTTTATTTTAAATGTGGGGCCTTTTTTTAAATGGGAATTTTTTTTTTTTTCTTACCTAAGACCTCAAGCATTTGCTTGCTTAGCTTAATGAATGGGCCGACAGTGCAAACTATCAAATCATATTCAAAATATCATATCAAGGGTAGCAGTCCCTTTCAAATTTCCTAAACATGATGTTTTCAGATCTACATATATAGAAAAGTCATCGGGCGGGCACTGAAATCAAATCCTACATTATTGCAGCAAGAAATTTTGAATATGATAATGAAAAATTAAACATGTGAAATTATAAAGAATATGTTAACTGTCGGTAAACCTGGAGAAAATGAGTTGATTATATTGAAGCTGGACTTGAGGTTAGTATGAAACCAATATCACTCATGGTAGTCATGGCTAGCTAGTAATAGTATTTTGTCCACCGCCGAGTAATGAAATAATAAACTGTAACCATATGATATAGTATGAATACGTGAAGCTCGCTTGCAATTATTTAATATTTCTCCACCTTTTGATAACTTTTTAAATATCTATCGATATATATATATTTGTCCAAATTTAATTGCTAGTTGGGTGCTTTATTGGTGCTCAAAAAAAAAAAAAAAAAAACTCATATAAGATTTTTCTATCTTTTTTATTAAAATCATCATATTTTGTTGACTTTGAATTTGATCTACACAAAAGAGTCACCTGCAACCAGCCCTTCGGCCTCTTCATTATGATTTATGAGTTACAATTTATTTTTCTAAATGTGCCCGAAGCATGTTGCCGTAAACCCAAAAAAAGGGACTTAGTGATGAAAAGGGCTAATACACACTAACACACAATAGCAATCTCATTAAAATTCTATTACCTAAAATATTAATAATAATAAAAAAATCCAAATCTATCATGCAAATTAAAAACTTAAATTAATGAATGTAATAAAATTACTAAAGGTTTTGCCCTTAGCTATAGGAATGTACCAAATATTCGCCCTGGGCTATTAGCAACAATTTTGATTCCATTTGTTTCCAATATTTTTTTTCAACATTTTCGATTGTTTGTTTGTTGTAAAATACTTGGTCAAACTGAAAATATTTTCGGTTGACCGCAAAATCCTTTCTAAAAAATTTGGAAATCGTTCAAGGCAATTTTTTTTTTTTTTTTGGATAATTAAAAATAAGGCTTTATTGAACATCAAAAGATTATACAATAAGGCCCCACAACCCTACAGAAAGGGAGACAGAACCCTACATAGAGGACAATAAAAGTGACATTCTTCACGTTCAAGGCAATTTTTTTTATCATTGAGCCTATAGAAATGTGATGAAAAGACTATTATGTTCATTTTCCTAAGGAATTATAATTTCAAATCAACAATCCATTGGTTTGCACATGATGCGGACTTCGGTATTTCTCTCAAGTGCCCATTTTTGTAGAGAAAATATGGGCTTAAGGCCCCATACTGTGTGGTGAAGTTGACATTGGGTCTGTAGTCCATTGCGCAAAATGAGAATACGGGCACAAAGCCCAACTCATTTAGGAGTAATTGAGCTTTTTCCTTGGACCTTACACATGCTTTAGCCCAATTTTCTAAATTGTGCTAATGTGGTTTTCGAGTGGGCATGAGTTGCAAATCAAGAGCCACCACGTGGCAAGAGAGAAAAAAAGACCATTTTTATTATTTTTTTTTTGTTTTGGATGATTCAATAGTTTGAAAATGAGAGATTTGAACATTAGTTATTCTTATAAAAAAATTAGTTAATGTCGATTGAGTTATAAGGCTCTTGACAAATGACAATTAATTAAGTGGTAAAATGATATGTAGGTATGAACCATTTTCCATTATTTTGGAATAAAATATACTATTTACCCTGTCTTGTACCAAAAAAGAAAAGGACCATTAAAAAATAACTATTGTGTACTATTGCACATTTGCACATATTTTATAACAACATTTTATTAAACATAGTGTGCATTGAAACAATCCATACGACATAAACTTACGAAGATACTAAAAAGAAAAATTCATATATCATCTTGCAACCTTATTTAATTTTCAAGCAACAAATGATACGAAGGACATGAACAATTTAAGCACCAAGTGTATGAGATTACATTAAAGAAGTAAATGGATTGAAGTGAACAACAGGAAGGCATATTAATGGTTGAGCCATGGGCATGGAGATGCCTGGTCCAACTTGCATATTAACCTTAGCATGATCTCCCTCTCCACCAACCTTCCAATCAAAGCATTGAACCATGGTTGCAATTGTAGTGTGTATCAAACTGAGTGCTAACTTTGAGCCTGGGCACCCTCGCCTTCCTGCCCCAAAAGGAATATATTCCATACCATCTTTTTCTTTAGAGGAAATCATGAACCTCTCCGGCCGAAAATCATTTGGATAGTCCCATATTTTTGCATCTCTCATTATAGTATATAGATTGATTGCCACCATAGTTTTCTCAAGTATATCAAAGTCTTTGATTTTACAATCTTGAAGGCATTCTTTTATAACAACAGGCGCTGGCGGGTGTAGCCTTATTGCTTCTTTCACAACTGCTTGCAAGTAGGGGAGATTGGGGACATCTGAATCTTCCACTAGTCTGGTACTACCAACGACATATTTTATTTCTTCTCTAACCTTATTGAATACATCTGGATGGTTGATAAGTTCAGCTATCGTCCATTGCATTGCCTCTGCTGATGTAGAAGTGCCCCCAATGAAGAGGTCCTATTACAACATTTGAATAAATAAAATAGAGAGTTTTGTAGATGGATTAGTTATAAATAAATAAATCCCTTACATGGGTTACGAAATTAATAGAAAATATTGCATTGCGATTGATTTTTGAAGGGAAACAACAAACACACAACAACCAGTATGTATAATTTAGAATCAAGAATAGCAAAAAAATACCAAAATCTCATAAAGATGCAGCAAAAATTGTCTTTCACACATCCTAGTGATTATAGGAATCTAATGGTGCCATTGTGCTGTTGGAAACTTGTTAGAGTGTTTACAGTAGTGAGAGACCCAATTATGTGAAAATATGACTTACTAGCAAGAAAGCCTTGAGATGAGTTCTTGTAATCTTAAACTCAGCTTTGTCATCTTGATACACCTTCAATAACATATCCATCAAATCCTCATTCTCTTTTTGAGGACTCTCTTCATGTTGCTGCAATACCCTTTCTAAAATCTCATCATAACTCAAGGTCAAATCTATGGCCTTCCTTCCATAGAGCCAGAACGTTAAAATCCTCAGTGGCCCCAATACATCCCCCAACATAACCTTTGCACTAACCTCAATGGACTCCTTCACCAACTTCCTAATCCTCTCAGCCTCATCACGCTCTTCTGAGCACCTTATGCTCATCATCAATCTGCATGTAGAATTGTTTGCAAGCTTCATCAGCTCTGCACCTACATCAAAGGCCTGTTGTTTCTTTGCACTCTCTAACGCTTCAAGCAAAAAACTGACAATTTCTTCGTGTCGAACAGCACGTGACTGTTCTACTTGTCGGGCAGAGAGAAATTCAGTCATGGAAAGTTTTTTGATGAAGCGCCAATAATCACCATAGGGAGCTGTGATAAATCCATAGTTTCCGTATGGTAAACTATCACTGAAAGCAAAACTTGGCCTATTTGCAAAAGCTATGTCATTGGTTTTATATATTTCGACGGCCATGGAGGCTGTTGAAACGATGAGACACCGAGAAGCACCAAGGCGAAGATAGAGGAGAGGACCATATTTGGTGGAGAGGTTGTGTAGGGATTTGAATAAGGATGGACCAAGGAGGTGGAGATGACCAATCACTGGGAGGGCCGGTGGGCTTGGAGGGAGCCTTAATGTCTTGGAGGGTTTCTTGAACAAGGGCTTGAGTAGGAGGGTTGACAGGAACAACAAAAGGAAGCACATGAAGTAGCATTGTGTATCAGTCATGGTGGCCATGATCACTACTAGTATTTTGTCCACTGCCAAGTTATCTCAAAATAAACTATAACAATTCGTTATATATTGTGCACAAAAATTCACTCCAAATTTGCTTCTCACGTGGAATATTGGTCATTAATGTTAGAATCAATTATGGCTCTATTTATATAGCTGGAATCCGGGATTTGTTATATGGCAAAGGAATAGTGATGTACAGACATACTTTTCAGCGAAATTGACATACATGATCTCAAATCGTGACTCGTGAGGCAGGTAGGTTTAAAATGTGCACCTTTCAAAGAAAAAGATTTTATAGTTGCTTGATATCTTTACATAACTAGAATCTTAGACAAGATATATATAGCTCTTTTCGTACAAGATAAAGATATTTTGCTTATCATATTGAAGTTTAATTTGGTGTATAAAGAAAAGTCATCGGGTGGGCATTGAAGTCAAGCATCTTATTATTGAGCATTCAAAAATTTTGAATATGAAAATGAAAAATTTAAAGTGTCAAATGATAAAGAATATGTCAATCGGAAAACTTGAAGAGAGGGGGTCAGCCATGAGAGAGAGTGATTTAATTATATTGTAGGCTTGTAGCTGCCTAGCTAGGCATGAGGAATGCATGTATGCCATG